>JAXDDX010000318.1:0-222265 GCA_034670405.1 Hoplostethus atlanticus | reverse complement strand
GACATTTATGTAGACTTGTTGACTGTTAAAACATATTTTTCCCCCTAGTTCCCTTTATAATGTTCTTTTAAATTTCTGCTAAGCTTGATTGAAGCCACATAGAAAAGACCAACTTCATGAATATGCATATTGTGGTGTCTACATATCAACAAAGTCCTAACTGTAGCCATCTGTTATATACAGCGTGCAGAACCAATGGACTAAAGTACACAAGATGCCATATGCATTGCATCTCTTTCTCCATCTCAGTACACTTAGCGATAATCTAAATTACAGTAAGAGGTACCCAGAGACCAATGGTGTACTCAATAGTGATTCAACCTATATCAACTTAAAGCCTTTAAATTTGATGTTCTAAAAACCGGTGTTGGGTAGGTCTTTCCCAGGAAAAATCCTCTGCCGCACAGAGGAGTGTTGTGTTTTTCATTTCCAGATTGTTTGAAATAAACAGAAGAAGAATTGAGTAGTTAGCATGATCAGCGATAGCACCATCTACAGAAACTCAAACTTCATCCACTAAAAATCCAAGTCACAGTACTGCCCACACTTCCCCAGAAAATCACACACCATGATTTTATGTCGCATTTCTGCGGAACATATTCTTTAAACATATCATTGAGGATCCAGTTAGTGATAACTTGAGGGTGTTTTAAAAAGCAGCACAGGCTGACATGACCAATGGGCTAACTGTGAACACGGCTTCTGCGTTTTCTCCATCTGACAATATGAGGTAAACAATGTGAGGTACACAGTCATGTACTGGGAGCAAACAGTGAGATTGAGGAGAGACACCATAGAAACAGGGAAGGGAGTAAGAGTCAACTGTATACTTGCTGCACAAACAGATTTCATCAGATTTGAATAAAAAAAGGACAGGAGACACACATTGGCCACATTGGCTTCAGATTCCACAGTGTCAACAGAATTGCTGGCTGAAATAGTTTTTTGTCACACACTAGCCCCCCACTGTGTGACCATCTGCAATTCATCTAAAGTATCACAATTAGTTTGGTTGGTGTTGCCCTGTGAAAACTCCATTCTCTCTCCATTTCCTTTTCTGTTTCATTGCCTTTATTTCCATCTCCATGCTAACATCTCAACTTTCCAAAAATTGTCTAAAGGCTCAGCTTGCTGAGCTTTTTAGAGGATATCCGCACTTTTACAATGATCAAAGGCTTCTAAATCCTGATTTTGTCTCAGCCATTGTTTTTGTTTCATCACCCCTATATTGGTTACGGTTACCTCTTAAATCTTCATGCATCCCTACTGGTGTGGAGTTTAAATTAAAAAAAATATTTCACTGTGCTTGCACATGTACCACTGAATATGCGAGTGGCAATTGTGTTCCACAAGCTGGGTAGTTGTGTCAAGTGCAGCATCATCGCAAACCCATTTGGTATGCATGAATGCATAGTCAAGAACTTTGCTTAGTTATCCAAAACAGACCACACAACAGCCATGGAGCCCTCGCCCCTTTTATTTACTCCATGCTTTGCTCGTCAGGTCCTGGGTAGTTTGTTATGTCCTTTTGATATCAATGACCTCACATATGGTTGAAATGAGTCAGTGGTGGTCCAACAAAGCAGAGGAAAAGAAGTAAGGAGAGGGTGGAGGTGTGAAGTGATTCGTAGTTTGCAGTGCAACTTAAGTTCATCTGAGAAAAACCTCTCTCACAGATTGGTATGGTATGATGTTGACTGCAACCAAGAGGTCGTTCAGTCCATGTGGTATTAGTTCACCATCATTGTCTTGGTACGCCCTAAAGGCCAGAATAGCAGTCTGTGAGCTGTCAATACCAAATTACTGGCAGAGAGACTCCACTTCTTGTTCCCCATATAATGCCCCCGCATCATGGAGTCAATATTGAGGGTAAAGCATCCTGTAACCTGTCCAGTCTTGCCCCACAATTAGATAGTATCCAACTGCCCAGGTTTCTCACCAAACTCCCAAAAAACTGTCTTTTCTCTATCGTTTTACCGACGGCTCATCCTGTATGTAAAGGAACACCTTGTGTTCTGTTCAATTCCACTCTGGCTCACTTGGCTATGATGACCTGGTGACTCACACATAGCCTCAAACACCCTTGCCTTGTGACAAATACCTCTATGTAGCCCAATGATTGTGCAGTCTCACTTTTGAAGTTCTTGAAGCCCATCATATATAAGACTTAAATTTTGTACAAAGGCATGCAAGGATAGGCCCTTAGCCAGGCCCTTATAGCTTTCACGTGCAGTGTTGTTTGATGCAGAAAAAGTCCTATATCAATGAATTGTTCAGGGGGCTAGGGTATATTTAAGCCATTTACCAGCTACTAACTCAGCATCGATAAGCCCAGATAAATCCCCTCTTATTTTATAACCTTGCGATTTATCACAGGACACAGGACAAGATGTTACTATCCCTTGTACCATAATCCAGAGCAAGCATTCGTAGAAGCCCAATTCAGATATAATACAAATGATACAACAACCACCAAATGAACACCATCGCAAACATCAGGCCACACAGTCAAATCTACAGAGTCATTTGTCAGATGGCACCATTCGCCAGTTACCTACCCTAGCCAACAGTGGTACATGGCATGTCATCAAGTGAGCACCTTCCTTCACCGATGTTTCATTGAGTTGGGCCCATGACACCTCAAGAAGGCTCAACGGCGTATTCCAGCGTCCTGGGACCACCTCCACTTTACCCTTGCTATCTACTGCCTGCCACCTTGACTCAACATCAATATAACAATACAACCTATCCATCTGATACAACAACACAAGTAGACAGTGGGGGGAGGGGGGTGTAAGGGGTTGGGGCGGGTTATCCCCAATTAGTTACGCTCCTGGGTTAGGGGACGAGGAGTGTGTGTGCGTATGTCTCACGGGCACTTTCCTAGCTAGCAGTACAGACCCCCTTAATAAAACAGTACAATACTACAGTACAATACTACACTATATCACACAATACTACATGATGCCGCACAACACTGCACAATGCCACACTACTACACTATACACTGCCAGACTATGCTACACAATGCCACAGCTTGGCCAGCATCCTTCTCTCTGCCATCTCCTTCAGGGTGTCCAGGTTAATCCCCACGGCCCTGGTGTTAGCACCCCAACACACCACCGCAAATAAGATGATACTGGCCACAACCGACTGGTAGAACATATGCAGCAGAGAACTGCATATGTTAAAGGACCTGAGCCTCCTCAGGAAGTAGAACCTGCTCTGGCCCTTCTTGTACAGGGCCTCTGTGTTGCCGGTCCATTCCAGCTTGTTGTCCAGGTGAACTCCCAGATACTTGTAGGACCCGACCGTCTCTACATCCATCCCCTGGATGGAGACTGAGGTCGGCTGGGCCCTAGTCCTCTTGAAGTCCACCACCATCTCCTTTGTTTTGGTGATGTTGAGCTGTAGGTGATTCTGCTGCTTCCACCTGCATCCTCCTCATCTTGAAAACACTTTAAAAGTCAAAGAACATGACCCTGACAGTGCTTCCTGCTTTGTCCAGGTGAGGGTAGGCTAGATGATTGCATCATCCACTCGATGTTGGGCTGGTAGGCGAACTGCAGGGGGTCCAGGGATGTACTCACCAGGGGTCTGAGGTGAGTGAGGAATAGTCATTCCATGGTCTTCATTAATGTGGAATGTTAGTGCTACTGGTCTGTAGTCATTGAGGACAGTGGGGTGCCCCTTCTTGGGTACCAGGCAGGATGTCTTCCACAGTACAGGGACCTTTTCCAGACTCAGGTTGAACAGGCATTGGTGTATTCCACCCAGTAGGTTGGCACAGACCCTGAGCACCCTTAGGCTGATTCAGTCGGGGTCTGCCGCTTTGCCCTGGTGGAGTCTCTTCAGCTCTCTCTTCACCTGGTTGGTGGTGAAAGTCAGTCCAGGTAGGGAGGGGGAAGGGGATGCTACTGGGCTGTCCATGGGGGTGGAGGGAAGGGGTGAGGCAGCTGCGGGGCTGTGGGGGCGCGTGGCACACCGACACACTATGCTACACATTGCCACACAGTACTGCACTATACAACACACTGCCACACAGTACTACACTATACTACACACTGCCACACAGTACTACACTATGCTACACAATGCCACACACTCACCCTAAGTCTAAGTCTCTTATCAGCACCAAATTTGGTTAGCATTAGGGGACCAAATTACATCAATGTACTATAATGGGGCAAAATCGTCCAATCGATCATTATAAAGTCATTAATAAAACCATTAAACCGTGCTTTCGAGCAAAATTGGCTATAACTCAGAAACAATGATCACTTAAATGTTCTTCATATGTCAAGTGAACATTGCACAACATGTCGACTGAAGCATTTTAAAACATTGAATAATTGGTGCCATTAATTCCAAAAATGTATATCTTTTAAAGGGGTTGCTGGAATGAAAAATTAAAGTTGGTACACGGTTTGCTTTAACTGAGCAACCGTTAGAGCTGCAGACCTGTGGCCATAACACATTGGCTTTTTGTCCAATCGTCACAAAACTTGGTAGATGTTGAATGTAGGCCCCCAAACATGCGCAAAAGCATGTTAATAGGGGTGCCATTTAGGCATGTATCTCTTAATGTTATTGACAGAATTTCACAAAATTTTAGACACAAGTAATAGTCAAAATCTAAAATTTGGTCATGATTGGTACGTGGACCTAGGGCCTTTTCGGTGCGGCCTATGAAAAAATTGCTTATAACTCAAGATGGGTGTGCAATATCTCTATGAAACTTGGTGTACATGGTGGGCACATTTCACAACAAAAGTAAACCCCAACTTACCAGCAGGGGGCGCTATAATTAAAGATGCAAAATTACAAATTTGAAAGGCCATAACTTATACACCATGAGTCCAATTGGCATGCAACTTGCGACACTTATCAAGCTGTCTTTGCTCTACAAATGTGTATCAAGGGTCACCTTGGTAATTTTCATTTTTGAAAAAAAACCAATTTTTTTTTTTTTACATTTTTGACCCATCAAACCCGATTTTGGTCCTGATTGGTGAAAGTGGGTGTGGCTTAGGATGTAAATATCATATAACAGTTTATAGTTCTAACTTGGCAGTCTTGTCCAGAAAGGCATTTCAAACTAACAAATTGCCTGATGCCTGAAGAGGGGTGCTGTAGTGTCTTTTCATATTTTAAAGGTCGTATCTCAAACAAAGTCTGATTGACACAAATCAGATTTAAAATTGGGCCCAATCAGATTTAAAATATGACCGCCATAGACCAATGAACTTGATAAGGGGTGTGACCTGACACAAAATTGGTCATAACTCCTCAACCCTTTGTCAAACCATCACAAATCTTGTTACATATGTTTAATGAAGGTCACCAACTATGTGTGCAAAAGTATGTTTGAAAATTGGCCAATGAGGAGTGCTAAAAAAATGTGTATCTAAATGTGTTTGATGGAATTTTGAGAAATTTGGTGCGCATACTAAAGAACCAAGTATTACTCAACATATAACATTTGGTTGGCACTTGAAGAAGTGGGCGATTACATATTTTGCTTACTCATATGGGCTAGAACCACAGAATCGCCGCTTGCCGCTATAATACTTATTATTCATTCATACACTTTTTTAAACATTAATGCTGGTCAAAACATTTAACCTAACAACGCAATAATATTGTACTATTATATATAATATAATATGTACTAATATCTTTTTAAGCAATCTGTTTTATAGTTTTTTTGCATAATTTAAATTTAATCGCCATAGAAATGAATGGCGGAATGTTCAGAGTAGAGCAGAAAAGGGGGTGACAGTTCTCACACTTCAGAGACCAAGGCAGATAAACACACAACTGTATCTCTCAGTAGGAGGACAGGGGTTCCCCTCTGCTGCTACTGCTACAACTACTACAAATATGTTTACTACTAAAACTACTACTACTATAATACAAATACTTCTTCAAGTACTACTGCAAATACTACTGCTACTACTACAGATACTACTAATACTACATTACATTACAGTCATTTAGCAGACGCTTTTATCCAAAGCGACTTACAATAAGTGCATTCAACATAGGTAGGCATGAAAACTACTAGTCACCAGAAATCGTAAGTGCATTTCCTTCCTAAACAAGCAACTAAGAGCATAACTATTGCTAAGGTAAAAGTGCAATAAGTCAGCTACCTACTTTTTCTTAAACAAATGAGACAAATAAGAGAATCAAATAAACAAGAGCTAAGACAAATAAGTGAATCAAATAAACAAGAGCTAAGACAAATAAGTGTAACAAATAAACAAGAGTCAATAAACAAGAGCTCAGACAAATAATTGACGACAAATAGTGCTAAGAGGAAGGGTCAGGGTAGTGTTTCTTGAAGAGGTGGGTTTTCAGCCTGCGGCGAAAGATGGGCAGCGACTCAGCTGTCCTGACATCAGTGGGGAGTTCATTCCACCACTGCGGGGCCAGAACAGAGAAAAGCTGTGACCGTGTGGATCGGCCGCAGGGGCCTCTGAGCAACGGGGCAACCAGTCCCTCGAGGCAGCAGAGCGAAGTGGTCGGGCAGGGGTGTAAGGCTTGACCATAGCCTGGAGGTAAGAAGGAGCTGTTCCTTTCACTGCCCTATAGGCTAGCACCAGGGTCATGAACTGGATGTGAGCTGCTACAGGGAGCCAGTGTAGAGAACAGAGAAGGGTAGTTGTATGGGAGAACTTGGGGCGGTTGAACACCAGACAGCTGCAGCTTTCTGAACAAGCTCCAGAGGTCTGATGGCAGACGCCGGGGCACCAGCAAGGAGGGAGTTGCAGTAGTCCAGGCGAGAGATGACAAGAGCCTGGATGAGCACCTGCGCTGCCTTGTCAGTGAGGAAGGGGCGAATCCTCCTGATGTTGTAGAGGAGGAATCTGCAGGAGCGTGTCACTGATGCAATGTTTGCCAAGAACGACAGATGGTCGTCCAGGGTCACACCCAGATTCCTCGCAGTCCGAGTTGACGTCACCACAGCATTATCAATGGTGATGGCCAGGTCTCGGTGCGGACAGCCCTTCCCCGGGAGGAACACCAGCTCAGTCTTGTCCAGGTTGAGCTTCAGGTGGTGCATCGACATCCACTCCGAGATGTCTGCCAGGCACGCAGCAATGCGTGCCTCCACTTGTGTGTTAGAGGGGGGAAATGACAGGATCAGCTTGGTGTCATCTGCATAGCAGTGGTAGGAAAGGTCGTGGGAGTGGATAACAGAACCAAGAGATGTTGTGTAGAGGGAAAAAAGAAGAGGACCCAGAACCGAGCCTTGCGGAAGCCCAGTAGTGAGCCTGCGTGGTTCTGACACAGACCCTCTCAGCGTCACCTGGTAGGAGCGATCCGTCAGGTAGGATGCAAACATGGAGAGTGCAGAGCCTGAGACACCCATCCCCTCAAGGGTGGAGAGGAGGATCTGGTGGTTCACCGTGTCAAACGCTGCAGACAGGTCCAGGAGTATCAGGACAGAGGAGAGAGAGTTTGCTCTAGCGGCATAGAGCAACTCCGTCACTGCCAGGAGGGCAGTCTCGGTCGAGTGACCAACTTTGAACCCAGACTGGTGGGGATCCAAGAGGTTGTTCTGGTGGAGGTACAAGGACAGTTGATTGAAGACAGCACGTTCGAGAGTTTTTGATAGGAAGGGAAGGGAAACCGGTCTGTAGTTCTTGACCTCAGAGGGGTCAAGTGTTGGTTTCTTCAGAAGGGGGGTGACTCTGGCAGTCTTGAAAGCAGAGGGAAAGCATCCAGATACCAGAGACGTGTTGATGAGGAGGGTCAGGAAGGGAAGGAGTTCAGGTGCAGTAGACTGAAGGAGAGGGGATGGGACCGGGTCAAGGGAGCATGTGGTGGGGCGGCTAGATGTAACAAGGTGAAGGACCTCGTTTGGGGAGAGGGGAGAAAAATGGGGTAGGGAGGGAGGTGGGGAGGGAAAAGGTGGAGAGGGTGGTAGAGAGGGATGGGTGGAAGGCAGACAGGTGTGGTTGGTGCGCAGGGCACCAGCGGGGGGGTGAGGGAAGGAGGATCAGATATCGTTAACCTTCTTGTCAAAGAAGTTGGTGAAATCGTCAGGGCGGAGGGAGGAGGTAGGAGGAGGGGGTGGGGGTTGGAGGAGGGAAGAGAAAGTTTCAAAGAGTTTTTTAGGGTTGGAAGCAGAAGTTTGAATTTTAGTGCAGAAGAAAGCAGCTTTAGCAGCAGATAGAGAGGAGGAAAAAGTGGAAAGGAGAGATTGGAAGGTAAGAAGGTCCTCTGGGAGTTTGCCATTTCTCCATTTGCGCTCAGCCACTCTCAGGCTCCGTCTCTCAGTACGCACTGAGTCCGACAACCAAGGGGCAGGTGGAGTTTGGCGTGCAGGCCTGGAGGTGAGGGGACAGAGATTGTCCAGAGAAGAGGACAGAGTAGAGAGAAAAAGATCAGTGGCAGTATCAGGGGATAGAAGAGAAAAAGATTCAGGGGCAGGGAGAGCAGAGAGAACAGAAGAGGAAAGATCAGTGGGGGAGAGCGAGCAGAGATTGCGATGAGAAGAAACCATGTGGGTAGGGGGAGGATGTGAGGGAGGAGAGGAGAGAGAGAGAGAGTAGGACATGAAGTAGTGGTCAGAGAGATGAAGAGGAGTGACGGAGAGGTTGGCAGTAGAACAGTGTCTGGTGAAGATTAGGTCCAGTTGGTTGCCAGCCTTGTGGGTAGGAGGAGATGGGGAGAGGGCTAGGTCGAAGGAGGCGAGGAACGAAAGAAGAGGGTCAAGCTTCTCAGTCTGGATGTTGAAGTCGCTGAGAAGGATGAGTCCAGAGCCATCATCAGGGAAGTGGGAGACTAGTGTGTCAAGCTCCTCCAGGAACTCACCAGAAGGGCCTGGTGGGCGATAAACAACCGCGATGGTGAGCTTGACTGGATGAGAAACAGTGACAGCATGAAATTCAAAGGAGGAAGGAGAGAATTCTGAAAGAGAAAAAAGAGAGTATTTCCATTTGCTGGAAATTAGCAGGCCAGTACCACCGCTTCGCCTCGCAGCTCTGGGAGTGTGAGGGAAAGAGTACACATCTGACAGAGCCACGGGCGTGGCAGTGTTTAATGGGGCGATCCAAGTCTCAGTTAGAGCAAGAAAGTTGAGGGAGAGCAAGGATGCGTAGCCTGAGATGAACTCAGCTTTCGGCACAGCCGACTGGCAGTTCCAAAGCCCCCATGCCACCACTTGCTCAACACGAGTTGAGAGAGTAGGATAGATGAAATTAGTGGGGTCGCGCCTTCTGGGTGTGACCCAACGTCTGTGCGACCACCAGAAAGAGGAGAGGACAGGAATAGGAAGCAAAGACTTGGTAGATCACAATACAATGATACGGTTTATGAAGAGAAGAAGCACCTAATCTTCGAAGGTCGGGCTTGAAAAAGTCGCCTGTTGCCTTTGTTCGCCTAGCCTTCGTTTGCCTAACGCTTTCAAAGCATCAGTGGTTTAAGACTGCTTCCACTGATTGCTAATTGTCTGCCAGGAGTGCAGGCCCCTCCCTGACAATTAACAAGGCAATTGGCCTAGCTTGGGTGAAACTACCTTCAATGGGGGCTATGACACAAAGAGAAACTGAATAACTAGCAGCTGACGGTATATTGTTAATATATATTGACTATTGATTAAAGCACTAATACTTAAGCAATCAAAGTACAGCTAATAGCAACCTGGTAAGCAAGAAAAATATACTCAGACAATTCTAGATGAGTCAAGTAGTTCAGAATCCCTCCAGAAGTTATATGTAATTATCATATAACAGCTTATAGTTCTATAATACTACTACAGATACTACTAATACTACAACTATTGCAGCTACTACTGCAATGATGACTGCTGCTACTACAACTACTACTACTGTGACTTCTACTACTATTAGTACAACAACTACTACTTGTACTGGTAATTACCTAGTAACCACCTTGTAACACCCTAACAACTACTAGTAATAACATACCGACCACATAAGAACACCCTAGCAACCACCTAGTACACAATAGCAACCATCTAGTACACCATAGAAACCACCTGGTAACAACTTAGAAATCACATAGAAACACCCTAGCAATACCTAGTACAACCTAGTAACAACATAGTTCACGCTTGGCAACCGCCAAGGAAAACCCTAGCAATCACCTAGTAACACCACCTTAACAACCACTAATAAAACCGTAGCAACTAGCCCACACATTTTCTCCGGGAAATGTAGCTTTCTACAGTTTTAATACAGAGGGACAGTATTAATGTAATTAAACAAATGTAATGAATTCAAATCCTGCATTATTAGAATTGCAATTTGTATAAATACAACAGATGTGGGACAAATAAGGACAGGCCAGTTGTTTAATTAATTCAAGTGACCTGCATTATTTGTTAAAAAAAAGCTATAACTTCATCTTAAAAAACTACCTTCAAAAGTGATTACAATGGCAATGCACTCCCTGGCAGCACATAAGCACACAAGAGGTATGAGGCACCATTTAATGATTTTAATCAAGGTATTGTCATCCAAAACAGAAATAGGACCATCCTGCAAAAAAGAGAATTAATTATCAGTGTGTCATTTGAATTGTCTCCTACCCATAGGCAATTTTCTCCGTTGGATAATAAAAACCTTTAGATACGATCCCTTAACATTTGAAAATAAAGCAATTAACAGCAAAAGGGACACTGCATGGACAATTAAATAATCCATTTATTATAATTAATAATCTAATCCAAGAATTAGATGCTGATCTCATTTTGCTTGGTCACACAGCAACCATTGGCTACTTAACACTAAATCATGCCACCAGACTAACATTCTCAGTTTCTCAGTCTGTGTGCAATGTGTTACAGTACATAGTATGGCATTTTACAAACGACCACACAAGACTTTATCTATGCTCAACAGTGCCATTTTAAATCCTGAGTGAGTTCATGAACTGCACATATTGCAGTTGGTGGGTTGCTGCGAAAACCTAGAAAGTGACTGCATATTTGTCAACCTAGAAAGCAAATGAGCACAACAGCCTAGTATCTGAATATCTATTTGTCATTGTTATTCTCATCAGATCCCTGTTTCAGCTTCCTGTAAGCATAAGAACCTCCCACTCATGGAGAGACCGAAGGAAAAGGAGAGAAAGGGCAACAGAAATCCTCATGCTGAACAGAGAGTCTGAGATGAGAGGAAAAGAGTGTGTCCGTATTTCTTCAAGCCACTGCAGAGTAAGTAGCCAGCAGAGGACAGAGGAAGTCACCTGCCTATAGCTGACAGCCTTTAAAACAGACGGCATTGGACAAAATCAGCCATCATCATGATGAAAAAAAAGAGCATGTCATGCACAACTGAAGATCGCCACTTACTGGATGGAGTCAGATTCAGCATCAGCCCCACCTGGCTGAGAGAAGCAGCCGCACATCAAGGAGCCCATAGAAGCCAATTCAGTCTGGCTAGTAGTGAAGGTAGAGAGGAGGAGGAAAGTTCCTAAGAATCCCACGGTTTAGCATTAGTCTGCTCCATGTGACCAGCTGGGGTCCCTCCAGTCCGTCAGCACTCTGACCTACATGAGGACAAGTGCTGCACTGTTTCCTTCCTGCTGACTGGCTACAAAGCTAGCTCAGGACACAGGTAGCTGCTACCCAAAATCTGTCTATTCATTAGAAGCAGCAGGCTGGACAGCACGCAGGTATGCATGTGTAAGTGTGCAGCAGGGAGCTGAAGAGGCGAGTCCACCATTATGTTTGCTCTGGGTATCAATTTGGAAAGGAACCCTGAATTCTGCCTCCATCGACTGGAAGGGGCCCCAGATATAAGGCTAAGCCACTCCTCACGTAAGCATCAATGACTGCACATGTGCGACTGTGGGGTTGTATGTGTATGTGTGAGTGATGTCAATGTGCAGGGTTTATTTAACTTATTCAGCATACATGCAGAAGAATGTGTGTGTGTGTGTGTGTGTGTGTGTGTGTGTGTGTGTGTGTGTGAGCTGCAGCTGCTTTTCTGCCATGGCTATAAATAACATCCATGCTTAATATCGTCTGACCTGGCTTGAATATGAGATAGGGAAAAATAACCCTAGGAGGACAATGATATCAGCCAGACATGACAGAAAAATGCTTGAAATAATGATCCCATGCTAGGATGACGCAGGCACTGCAGTGACATGCAATACTGAAAGCTGAATGCATTTTCCAAATATGATATGGTCTTGACCTGGCTGCAGCAGTGTCTTGCACACCGTGATTAGTGTCTGTTTACAATTATACTTCCCTGCTAAAACCTGACAAAGCCTTGCAAATGCCATTCGGAAGGAGGGAAATGAGAATAGATTAATGCAGCGTGAAGATTGCACACCGTATTTCAATTAAGGATCATTTGCATCATTATCTGTAGTACCCTGCTGGTAATCCAGTCATTAGGAATTACTGAGATTGTATTGAACATCAAAGCAGGGGTGAATTGTGCCTTTACCTTTAAACGCACAATTAGACCACTTGTCTTAAGGGGCTTTTAAAAGTGTAGAGTGAAATTGTAACAAGAAAATAAAAAAACTCCACACCCAGATATAGCTACATAGATATGGTCATATAACACCCTGACATTTTTTCATATACAAGTGTCATGTTGACAATTGAGGCTAACATTCTCAATTGAAGCTTCTAAGATTTTATTTTTTTTGCATTATTATTATTATTATTAGTCATTTTCTATAAAAAAAATAAAATAAAAGATTTAACAAGCACAATTATAGGCCATGTAGGGTCAAAGATGTGTTTCTTATACTAAATAGGATTTCAGTTGAGTGTGTAGTTTGAAGACGTGGGTGTTGGATATTTTTGCCTGCAAAGCTGTCAGACACGTCGGCAACTACATTCTGTGGCCAGTCAATAATATGCTGAGAAATTCTAAGTCTTAATCACAAAATCAACATCCTGTTCTCCAATTTCCATTCTCAAGTGTCTTATAGGATCTAAAATGTCTTTGGATAAAGTCTTTAATCTGATAATACCTCCAGCAAATGATGTGAAGAGAGGTTAGGCAGAACAACATAGTATTTTGAATGAGCTGCTTACACCAATTGTGTTTCATATGTTTGTGCACAGTAGACAGTATTATGAGGTGCTGTATAGGACATCACTAAAACATTGCCTTGCACTTACACACATACATGTCATGAAACACTCACATACACTATTGAAGCACTCGTAACTACTGCTGAAATGTATTATGATCCTATACACCACTGAAACCCTCATATATGCACTCTTGCATACACTATTGGAATGCCCTCAAACACTAATGAAATCCTTTCATATTCTCTATTGAAATGCTCTCATAAACACTATTGAAAACATCTCACACTATTGAAATAATCCATAAACACTATCAAAATGTTTTCATATGCACTATTGAAAATCTCTTGCATTCACTACTGAAACACATATACAATCCTCATACACCTCTTTGATTCAGGGGTGGTAGCAGAACATTTCAAATGTGGTGGCCAGCGATTTCTGTGGCAAAGAGTTGTGACATTTATATGCTGATGATATACAGTTACATTGTTTCAGATTCATGTGTTGGTTCAGAACTGTTGTATTACTAGAATAGAAAGCTCATTCACATTTCCACAAAGTATAGCACAGCTCCAGGTTTTCCAGTCAGATGACATGGACTAAACTGTCTTAGTCCATGTGAAGAGCATATTCGGTAGTATTCCCCATTTGTCTACCAGAGAAATGTTGATAATACCGTCAATCTTTCTTGCGCTGTCAATTTATTTATTTTATTTAACATTAATACAAATTAGAAAATGAAAATGCAATCCCACAATAGCAATTTCATTTTCCAGTTTTGCATGCGCTAAAATTTTAAATTGAAATGCAATAATCTCATTTTCATCTGAATTTTCATGTACTGGTATGCACATTCACTGACAATATTAAAATGAATGAAAAAGCAATTGTCATGCCCCGCTTTATGGTTAACAAAATTCAAATGTTAATTTAAAATTTGAAAATTTAAATGCAATCAAATTATTACAACCTATCTTTTCAAATATTTGTGTAACACTTAAGTCATAATTAAATGCAAACGCAATGGGATTATTGAATTTAAATTTTTGGTGTGACGTTCTCTATATACAAGAGAAAATGCCATGTATCGGGGGGTTAGTTTGGCTCATGTTAAATAATAAACTAACAAACAGTTACTTGGTGATGTAGTGAGTCGGGCAGCATTCTTTATTTAGCTTCTTTATTCAGGTAAACAAAATGCAAGAGGTATTGTAAGTGCATTTCCTTCCTAAACAAGCATCTAGAGCATAACCAGTGCTAAGGTAAAAGTGCAATAAGTTAGCTACCTACTTTTTATTTAAACAAATGAGACAAATAAGTGAAGCAAAAAACAAGAGCTAAGACAAATAAGTGAAGCATATAAACAAGTGCTAAGACAAGTAAGTGAAGACAAATAAGCAAGTGCTAAGAGGAAGGGTCAGGGTAGTGTTTCTAGTCTAAGTAAAGGAATTATGGGATTTTTCCAATATTTAATAACTTATCATAATTATCAACAGCCAGCTTGAGGGACCCACAACTCATGAAATTAATTCATGAAATTAATTAACGTGGGCTTATACCACTGTTATAGCTTCTATAAATTGTAGAAAACATTTACAATTGCTGTCATGTGGGTCCCTCAAGCTGGCTGTTGATAATTATTATAAATTATTAAATATTGGAAAAATCCCATAATTCCCTTACTTAGACGAGCATGGCTTTGGACACGACTGCACATGTTTGCTCTGCAACTCCCCATGGGAAATATAGTCCCAGTCGGACTCTGGCATGAAATTACTTGAATGAAATGTAATCAGCTAAATGTAATTAGCTAACAAATAATTAGAAAAGGCAACAACTTGATAATACACAATCACTGATCATTGCTTACTAATAAAACCTTAAGGTTGAAGATGGATGACTTTGCTAAGTAAGTAAGTTAAGCCATTGAGTTACTTATCAGAAGCTACCCTCTGTTAGCCGGTACTGTTGAGCCAACAGTACAGCCTTTCCATTTTGGTTGGTTAATAATGCATAGTAAAATATTAATAGATTAATTCATCTTAGCTCTTATTAATTAAGTTTATTTTCTTAACAATATACTTAAACAGTGGCTATAGAAATTGCTCACAGGAATTAAACTTAGTGTAGTGACTATTTGCTACTCAAAGTCACTGAGGGATTGCTAGACTGGGAAAACTAAGTTTGGACGCGTGAACTCAATACAGAGGCCTTCTGTAGCGTTTAAGACTGTTTATTCTAATAATAAAGCAATACAACAGAACAAAGGCGTGTGCATGGCTACACGGTCAAAAACTGTGTGCTCATCCCGGTCTCAATCACCTGCAATCACTCTCACCTTCACCTGTGAGCTCACCTATATGCCTTTCTGCACCCATACACCACCAAGTGTTCAAAAGACAATTACAACAAATAAACAATAAATAATCAATAACCAAACATATATAATGGCTGCAACACTTAGCTTTGCTTTTTAGCCTAAAATGTTAACCTCAGACTGCCAAAAGACATGGATAAATGATAGTTTAACCATCTCAGATTAGACCTGAGAACACTGACCTCAAGATGTGAAACTGAGGTGCTATAATTGAACTGACCCCATTGCATGTAGCCAACCTAAACTAGATGGGAAATACATTGATGCCTTTTACCAGATTAATGACTAATGTCATTGTGTTTAAGGTGCTATGAAAAAGGTTTAACAAAAGGCAGAACTGAAGGCTATGTAGCTAACCAGCTAAGTTAGCACATGGGTAATGGAGGCTTTTCCAAGTTTGGCTAACGGTATGTCTGTCATCTTTCCAGCACAGACTTAAGGGTCGTGTGCAAGTAAACCATGGCCAAAAGAGGGAAAAATAGGAACTTTGCGGAGTCTGAACTGCTAAAAGTAAAGCATGGCAAGAAATGATTAGGCTATTGATGTCAATGCTGTTTTAGCAGAAACGTGCACCGTTGCTGAGGTAAAAAAGAAATGGTTTGACATGAAATTAGAAATGAACGAGAAGTAGGTGCATATTAATAGCCACAGGAGAAGGGGAGGGCACTGTGGCGCTATCCAACATGGATCAGAGGATCAGTTCCATAATTGGAGAGAGATCACTGTCCGGTGTCCAGGCGTTCAGTCCATGTGATCTGATGCCGCCCCATCAGATCTGGATGTCCCACCAAAATAAACTTTCATATATTGTGTATACGCTGCTTGCCCAAACTCGGCATCTATTGCACGCCCAACCGTCCTGGTAGGGGAATCCCTCTCTGAGTAGCCCCTCCCAAGGTTTCTCCCAATTTTCCCAGTGAGGGTTTGTGGGAGTTTTTCCTTGTCCTCTCTGAGGGTCTAAGGCTGGGGGATGTCGTGTACTAACCATTTATTATTTTCACATGTTGGGCACTGTGAAGCCCTTAGAGACTGTAACGGTGATTAAGGGCTATACAAATAAATGTGATTTGATTTGATTTGATGTGTTCAAGTTTGATAATGTTGTATTGTTATAAATTGCAGCCTATTAGGTCTGTTATTTCTACAAATGTAGGCCACTGAAACATTTTGTTGTTAATGAGGTTTGGCACTACTGTGATTGATTTTGAATCAAGAATAAGGCATTTCAAGTGCCTTCCCACAGGTTTCAAAACACAAACAATAAGAACAAAAATGATGAATGACATTGTTTGTATGAACACTTCACGATCAAATCTGATCACATGCACGTTTTGTGAATGAGGCCCATTGAGATTGCACATGAACATGTTACAATTAACGCTACAATAAACGTTCAGGTAAATAAATTCACAGCGTTCACTTACTGTGAAAGGAGACGTGTACCAGCAGCCTTTGTTTACATCCGTCGTCACAGAAACAGGACACCATCTTGGCTTAACGCAAACTAGATCCTGGTTCGTTTTCATGTAACAGCATCTTATTGGCTGAGTGGATTCCTTACCCAGAATACAATTAATGGTGCAGTGATATCATACTCTTGGAATTATGGGAAGTAGCAGGCAAAATTGGCTTCACTCCAAGACCTAGATTGACTGTGTCTACTTTTTTTTATAGGTCCGTGTTAGCAACCAGCCCATAATGTCCAGTATTAAGTAGTAGGGAGGTAGAGAGATGAGAGAAAGAGAGATAGACTGAGTAAGATACAAGAGAAAGACAGAGTGAGAGAGATGGATGTGTGTTTATGTGAGCCCAGGGCCCTTAGTAGTTAACCTAATCACCACGTGCTCTGAACATTGCACCATTCACGTGTATGGGGTCAAAAAAAATTGATTAAAAGACATTTCGCAAAAACTATAAATTGGATCGCTTATTAAAGTAATGGCACACTCTTCCGCAACAAGATGCACATTTTGGTGTATCATATAGAGTACCATATAGCATACCATCTAGCATATAGGATTGCATATTATCTACATAACATAGAGAACTGTAGGATTAGATAAGGTCAGAAAACCAGTCCGGAAGAAGAATAAGTATGAGTAACAAAAGTAGTGTGCCTAATAATAATGTTAATTAATCCAAATAGTCTAGGGTCTTAAGGGCTGATATAGCTGTACCTAGGTTTCTCATTCATGTGATAGCCACATTTGTAATGGAGATAGATGTTAAAATGAATGGTTGCATTACTTTTAAGATTTATAGGATTCTTGCAGAATAACAAATTTGATCTTATTCTTTCCTACCTCAGACAGCCATGCAACCACTCATGGGGCTGCTGCTCCGGATTCTCAACCACCCCATTGGCCAGGGCTCCACCTAAATATCCGTCTGATTGGCTCGTGCAACCTGAGCTACTGCTTGGCACCTCTAGGTAGGACGAGGTCACTTCCAGTGCAGCTTTCCCACTTCTGCCCGTTGCCATGACACTGAGCACCTCCTGCTTCCCACCATCAGATGTCAGATCCAGGAAGTGTCCAGCCTCCCTGAGTCGCTGTTGGATCATGGGTGTCAGTGGCATGTCAGAGCTGAAGCCAACGTCGGCATCATCATCTGCTGAAGATGACAGCGCTTCCAGAGAGTCCAAGCTGTTGTACATCATGCTGCAGAGGCGTTCAGACTCCAGGATATTCTCAAACTGGGAGCTAAAGACATCAGTGGCCTCTTGGCTCTCTGAATTCCCCCTGCTGTCCCTCTGCACATCGCCATTTGTCTGGATGGTGCTGAAAACAGTGAGGGATGATTACAGACATGTAGACAGAAGGAGTCATTTGGTCAATGATAAAGTAAATGTATTTGCATTATTACACATGACATTCTCACTTCTTCGATTCAATATCCATGTATATATTTATGAACAATCAACCATTCATTTTGCATTTCTGTTATTTTCCCTGTTTTCACTTAATGTTCCCATGGAACATTATGTGAGGAAGTCAAGAGTGGAACTGAAAGTCACAATGAAATGAAAACAGACTTTTTAACTTTGTTAGCCAATTCTCTTTTTAATTTACAGCCATTTAACAATAATTTCCAAAGAAATTTCAAAATTTCAAAATTTCAAAAATGGATGCACAATACACAATATCAACCAATGAATTTCACAATGTGCATGGACTAACACAGAACCGGCCATAATTGAATGACCATTGGCGCAATCAACAGAAACAGTTGGTCAAGAGAGATCAGTAAGTAGGTCTGTAACGGCATTACCAAATCAATTAATAGGGGGTTCCACAATGGCCACAAAACTGTATCTCTAAACCCAGTTGTTGAAATTGCTTGAAATACGGTACACGTTGTAAGGCCATGGACAAGGCAAAATAAGAAGTTTGTGCACATCTGGTGAAAGTGGGCATGGCCTATAACGTAAAAATCATTTTGTAGAACAGTTTGTAGATTGCAGCACATTTGCAAAATCAGTATCAACCTTGGCAATCTAGTCTGGAAAGGCATTTCAAAGAGGTGTACCAAATTTCTTGCAATTTGTCCAGAAAGAGGAGCCCCTTCAAAATTTAAAAGGTCATGTCTCACTCGAGTCTGATTGACACAAAACTTGGTTACCTCATCCAGCTATCATGAAAAACTGTTTTTTTCACCTATTGCCACGAAACGTGGTACACAGCCAAAAAGGAAACAATTTGTAACCTAAGCCAATGAACTTTTATTTCTTTGTGTTCTAAATTTGTTTAACTTGTTTTGTGTTTTATCATTGATTAGGTAGATCTAGGTACAGTATCTCTGTAAAGTCTTATAAGACATGTTTTGTGATTAAGGGATTTATAAATAAACTGGACTTGCTTCATCAAGAACACTATTAGTTAACAGAAGCAATTTATGTTGCCACTAGAGGGAGCACTATGGGTTAACTAAATCAAAAACTAAATCAAAACAAATTGATGCTTTGAACACACCCACTCCATCTCCCCTTGCCCAGGTAGAAGGAAACACACGCCTACAAGCTTACGGTGGCCAGCTTGACTTACTAAGTGAAAGATGTCAAGTGGCGAGGTAGCATTTTAAGCAAGATAATGTATAACCATACCTATTTCTTTGTTGGCATGATTAGCTTACATATTTTATGATGTAGTAGTATACAATTTGCTAAAGTAACATTAGCAAGTTTACTACCATCTGTTCCGAGTGCTGAGTGACCTACATCCTTATATCACTTTTAGCAGTTTGTTAGCAAACCCTCCAACTAGCATTCAAAAACATAATGTAACCAGGGCTGTTTTTGATGCCCTGATGATGCATGAGCGTCAGCATGAGTACCATTCATATGGTGGGAAAAAGTAAGTCCTTGGTTTTCCATCAGTTAGGAGGAAATATGGCATTCATGTTTGTTGAGATTGTTGAGGTACACTTCTGTGCACATGCACAGATATAAAGTAAACCTTCAGATATACCAATGAAAACCTAAAATACTTATCTCTTGTAACACACGGAGGGACTCTAACAACAGTCAATTATTTCATTTTGTGCAATGGGACACTCATAAAGTCACCTGGTCACCAACCACAGCAATACAGTGGGGGGAAGAATGACTGCAAAAGCAAAACAATAAAAATAATAGACAAAACTAGGTTATGAATTCATGAAATATACACAATATTTACTGAGACAGCACACAAATGATAAAATACATTTTCAGCAAGGTAGAAGATATTTCCTCTCTTGTTTTCCCTTGCATGATCAGCTCCAGACCTATGGAGAGATGGCGAAGGAGAGAGGGTTATAAGCAGGTGCTTGTAAATTGACAGTACCACCTAGACAGTGAGACTACATATAGTTGTCACATCAGCTAAGACAGCATGCATTAGGCATCAGATGAGTCTCAGAACAACTCTTTTGGTATACCTGTTTGAAGAGACAAGTGGTGTAGAGACATCAGATCATCCTGTTGTGGGCATCAGGGGCTAGAAGGTGGAGAGGAAGAGGGGGTGAGGTCTTAGTCCACAGGCCATGCTAAGGGTTAAGGCTTGTTTTATTTGCCCATTCATTCATCAATACACAGGATAAGATGTTACTTTCGCTTGTGCCATACACCAGGGCAAACACTCATAGAAGTCCAACTCAGATGTTTATAAGAATGATACAAAACGTACAAACCCATTTTGTTTTTTATCCCTATATGTTTCAACACTTGGGTTTTGCTGTCAAGTGTGCCCTTGGGAGAGAATAACTTTACAGTATATGTCTGTGTGCATATACTGGAACACGACGGGCAGGCAGAATCCACCTGTCCACTGACTAAGATTTTTGGGAGATGGCAGCACATCATAGGTTGCCCCTATAATGAATCTAATTTAGTTTGCCTCCATACTCCACAAATCTCTCCACCCAAGTTTTCTTTTCTACTCTCTCCCAATTCACTCACTGCCATTGTTTTGCCTGAGATACTGTCGTCGCACACCTTATTCCTGATGGTGTATCTTGCCAACTACCATTTTCCTTTTTTCTAATAGCGTTACCCTACTCCATACAGGTTGCCCTGCACACAGCTTAAACCCCCTCACCCATGTTGCACAATGTCCCTATGTCTAAGTGCTACCTGTGCTTGCTGCACTGCCGCTTTTGGGTTCCACTTCCACCCCGCTTTAACGGTGGACGCTACACTCCTAACCATTAGATCCTTTGACTCAGAGTAGAATGCCTTTCCCATACAAAGCCACACTGTTTAAACAGCATGGGGCTCCAAGCCATTTTCTAATGAATGAGCTACCCAACCTTTCTAGCTTTTCTACCTTTGATAGGGGGAACCACATTATTAGAGGCTACATCAGCCGAGGCAACAATCCAATCCATCCATTGCAGGCACCACAATTTAAATTTTCCTGGAAGCCCTGATTTGTCTATACCTATAATGCCTTGTATCACTTCCTACCTACCAATTCCTTCCTAACTCCTGAAATTGATCCTCATCACTTTATACCATGTCCCTAAGCTTTTGATTGGAACCACTTCTTCATCTATAAAAACGTTTTGTCTACCACCTTCCCTTTGACTATAGAGATACTCCTTGACTTACTTGGCTTCACTTTCATCCTAGCCCGCTTTAGATTACTATTCAACTTGTTCAGTAAGCTACTGGTACAGGGTGCTGTCAAAGTCATAGTCATCATATCAACCACGTGCTGTTGTAAAACAGAGCTGAATGTCTAGAAAGTAAGCTTTGACTAACTTCCTTATATCTGGCACTCCTAAGAAATTAAAAGCTTCCCACAACAGACTATGTAGTAACTGAGCTGAAAGCATTTGACAGATCCAAGACTACATAAAGATCTCTTTTCTCACACCTAGCAGAGTGAATTTGACACCAAATCATACTTGTATGCTCTAAGCACTGAACTTGTGTCAATTAGCCTATTCTAATAACTAGACATTTAGTAAGCTAATAGGTCTAATCTGATTTATTACCTGTTAGGCCCCAGGGCTGAAAAAGCCCTTGCCCTTTTCCATCTATCTCTGACTGAAAAATGTTCCCTACTCAGTCATATCCGTTCCAGGTTCTGTAGCCGTGTCAAGTATTAATCAGTCATCTTCTGCCCCTGCTCTAGGGGTATTTTAACTGTGTAGTTGTCGCTACTGAGGGTGTATCCAAATGTCCTGTCTAACTCTGGAAACTGCTGCAATGAGCTTATTGCAGCCCTGGTAGGGTCTATTTCCTCCTCTCAGCTGTCCCAACTCAGATATTATAAGAATGATACAAAAACCCACCAAATGAACACCATAGCAGACTTCAGGTCACAAATCAAATCTACAGAGTTATTCATCAGGTAGCACCATTCGCTAGTTATAAACTTTTGAGTTTTGAGTTTCAAACTTTGAGTTTGACATATTTTGGGGGGGGGGGGGGGAGACAAATTCATATTCATACTTAATTCTGTAATATTGTTAGAGTTCAAATTATACTCACATTTTCAGGCCAACTTGGTGGTCGATTACGGTGAAAGTTGTAGTCTAGGGTAGTGAGCAGGTATGAAACCGGCATGAAAGAGTTTGCTGGCATACATAAGGATCATACTTTGTCCCTGATGATTTATACTGCATTTTCCACAGACTCTTAGGGTCAATTGTGGTGGCGGAAGGCTACGATGGGGTTCAAGGAGTGGAAAGAAGTCTCTGCAGGGAAGACAATAAGAACATAGAATATGTTTTCTGAACAGGAGAATATAAGTGTTATGCATAAACACAAAGACTTACATGAAGGTTAGGTATTTGCCTACATCCTTCAGTCAACGCTTGTTGAGGATGAAGTCCTTGTTGTGGAAGTCCTCTAGGTGGCCATGATGGCAAGTTCCCACAGACCAGGCCTGACTGCCACAGACGTGATATATGATGCCAATCCACAGTACATTTTAATAGAAATCAACTACATAGTTGAAGTTCACAGTTAAAAAATGTCAATAATCAATAATGTCAAAGATCAACAGTAAATGTATGGTTCAAATGTTTACTCCTTTCTAGAGGCAGAAGAAATATTTGTTATTTATCTAATAGCTCTTGTTAGCCTAGAGATAATATATTCAAAACATCACTGTTTGGCTCATTTAGCCAACCTTACAGTCAGATGGTCCAAGTCAGTATGTGGCTCACTCCAAAGTTACAAAGGTAGCCAGCGATGCTATTGTTACTAGTGGGTGCCAACACTACACTGACAAAACAATGCAATTGGTAAACATGCTAGGTACAGTTCCAGATTTGAGAGTAGTCAAAAACATGGTAAAAAGTGAAGGCTGTCCCACTGTATTAGTAATCCTGGTCAGATACCAAGTGGGATTCATAAACTTAACCAATTACAATGCTAATGTTAGCTGCTAATCAGGGCCTGCTCCCTAATTCTTAGTCTGAGATTGGCCCATAAAAATAGTGATTACTCTTACTTCTTAGAAATAACTTACATTTACATACAGTTAGCTGTGTACAGTAATAGCCAGAGACGGTGGCACGGTGGCGCAGTGTTTGCACTGCTGCCTCACAGCAAGAAGGTCCTGGGTTTGATTCCCGCCTGGGGCGCTGTTGACTCTGGGGTGCCCAGGTGGGTTATCTCCCGGGCCTTTCTGTGTGGAGTTTGCATGTTCTCCCCGTGCTCACATGGGTCTCCTCCTGTAAAAAGAACCCCATCTAAAAACATGCAACATCCTGTCCTGTCCCTGACCAAGATGGCGACGTACACCTGGAATTGGTCCCCGGGCGCTGGTATTGGAGGCTGCCCACTGCTCCCTGGCTGTCCCTGGAGGAAGGTCGGCGGGGATGGGAAAAAGCAGAGACCTCATTCAACTCGGACACCTTACCCTGCATGTGTGTGTGTGTTGTGTTCGGCGGCCACTTCCCCCCTTGCATGTGTTGTGTGTGTGTTGGTGCGTGTGTGCACCCCGAGTTGCAAATAAAGTAATCTTCTTCTTCTTCTTGAGAAGTTATGTACTGGAGAAGAACGAAGGCAGCGAAGCATTAATGCGTGCTCCAAATTAACGTGAAATACTAAACCTAACGTTAGCGTTAGCTAGCTGGTTTCTGAAAACAAACACTTACCAACAATATAGAAGGGAGTGTTATTACTCACATGTGCAGGACAGGAAAAAGCCAAATCAGAGTCAAGCTTCAGTCCTTCTGCAGCTCTGAGTGCTCTCCATGTCGGAAAAGCAAATTTGGCCTTAAATCAATGACAGTTTGTCCAAACATCACCAAACTTGGTGGACATTTTTAATTAAGCTGTTGAAACATGTCCCCAAATTGTTTTTGAAATTGACCAATAGAGGGTGAAGGCGTTGTCGAACAAGGGCGTGGGCCTGGCAAATTGTGCTGTAAATACATGACTTTTTCCATATGGGTGTAACCCACATTAAAATATGGTTATAAAATAAGTCAATTTTTATAAATTAAGTTACAAATAAATTAGGCTACAATTAAAAATTAAATAATTTGTAAGAAGAAACAATTAAAACGTATGCCTATACAAACTCATAGTGAAACACTCCCCTTTAATTAGTGAATATCCCTTTAAGAAAGACGTTGTTTTTTTCCTCTCGGAAAAAAAGTTACAGCACAGGTGCAGAGTTAGAATCGTGCACTGCAGAGAGAGAAACGGAGAGAAAGAGATAGATAATTTATTTTGTAAAAGACATTAATAACTACTTTTTTACCATTTAATGCAAGCCTGCAAATACCTTAACACACAAACTGAGACAGGATGGCGAGCTACCCGCAGATCTGAGAGCTGAACACACGTGCCAGTGTGAGAATCTACTGTACACGTCTGATGACTGCTGAATACATCGCTGCCAGTGTGGTAGGAGTGTTGTGGATCTGAAAACAACTACAGTACAAAGAACTAGAACTGAGTTTGAAAAGAACTGAAAAGAATATACCACTTTGGTACTACATTACATTTATTTCAAGAATTTCCAATGTTATGTTGTTGTGATGATGTAATGTTCATTTGATGTTTAGATTGAAGAAAGGTGAATTTTATTGTATCTTACCTGTTGGGGAAGAAAGGAAAAGAGTTAAACCCAAAAGGTTATATCTCTGATTTACCTGTCATGGATTTTAAGGTTTACTTACCTGTTTACCTGTGAAGGAAAAATAATAAGACTTAACTCAGGGAATAAAATAAGACATAACCTACTAACCTAAAATAAGTTATGTTAGAAACCTGACTAAACTGACTAATCTAACTAAACTGACTTAAACTGACTAGACTAACTAATCTATAGGAAACTTAAAGGAGAAACCAAAAAGGTTTGGTTATACTCACCTGTGATTTAGGCCTATAAGAAGATTGATTTATTGTATGATAAGTGTTATTTTTGTTTGTTTGTTACCTTTCCAATCACTAAATTGCCGGCTGTTATATTTAATGCTCTGTGTCTCCGGTCTGTTTTATTATATTATCATCACCACTCCCACGAACCTAGAACTAGTCCAGTCGTATACTTACGCTGTGGATACAGTGACACAAGTGCTACATGGGCTTACAGTATAATATTTTTCTGGGGCTTTTATTTTTAAACTGGGCTTTTTTGTTTGAGAATGGAAGCCTCTGTCCTGGTGGCCTTGCTTACTTAAACATCCAGTTAAGTGCATATATTTGTTTGTGGAATTTATCTTCTTCTGTCACTTTGCATGCAGTTTACCGTAACAAAATGTTTTGAACCCGCGAATCGCCGCTTGCGGCTATATTTTATATTTTGTTTTTTTGCTATTCTGCTGTTAAATATTAGACTATCTATCACCATAATTTATGTAGCAAAGGCTATACATAACATGTCATCTCATAACATTACAGTCATTGTACATTACCTGACAATATGTGGGGATCGAACCCACAACCCTAAGACTGAGAGTCTCATGCGCTACCGACTGAGCTGTGGACATTATTATTATTATTATTTTATTATTATTTATTATTAAACGGGTTGTTTCCATCCTGAAACAGCGTGTTCTACAGTGACTGTAAATCCCATACAGTAACAGTTAATGCATCTCCTAGCAACCGTGGAAACATTTTGACATATATTCACAAGATACTTTCTTATTTCAATGAATTTGCTAAATACAAATAATTTAGAAAATAAAATTATACTGTGTCATCAAATAATTATTTCTATAAGTTGTAACTGTTTTCTAAAAGCAATACGGCACTTGAGGTCTCGCTGGACACTCATGGTTAAATGGGGTTGCCTAACAATGCTCTGAACCGTGACTGTATCCCCGATACAGTCTACATCATTATATATTTTTAATTTTCTATTAACATTACACTTTATGTCGGATAGTGTAGGGTATAGGGTAATAGTGTTGAACATTAAGATGGTGGAACTTTGTTTGAAAAACATTGCAGTCCAGTCGGATCAGTGTTACGGGAATACCGATTAAGCTTCAACTGTGGTTTAGCCTGATAACTTGGTTTCGAAGCATAAGTTGCCACAGCAACACACCTTGAACTATGTTGAGCTTGCTTTGTGGGACCGAACATTATACAAACCAAAACCGAAAGCCAATATACAAACCAAAGCATGACACTTCCGCCAGCTATAGTCCATAAAATGAAATGGAAATTTAAAGTAGATTTTATACAATTATGGCTTTAATTCGCTGCCATCTTCTTTACTGGAGGTATCCTGGCTTCAAAATATTAGCTTTTAAAGACAACTTTAAAATAAAGGAAAAATAGCACATATCTCATAATGTGATAAAAGCATCATTTCTCATACATAGGCTCATCTCAGGCACACCGCCACTTTTCGGCACGGCTACCACAAATTGAAAGGTTTGTCAATATAGAGACATTGATCTAAATCGATCTCTAATGCTGCACCTAAAAGGGTGCACATCGATCTCATGAGACCGCCACTCACTCAACACTGTTGCTTGTAAACACACTGCACTCACATGCCCTTTTTCCCTAACCCATTGACAGTGATGTAAAACAGTATGGTAATGCAGGAAATGAGCAAAACATTCCAATCATGCTGGAATGGTCCTTTAAGCTTTTTCTACTCTTGCATTCATTGTAAGTCACTCTGGATAAGAGTCACCTAAATACATAAAATGTAATTGCTGATTGTTTCATTTAATGACTTCATTATTACTGACAATCTAAATCGGATCATTCAAATACATTATCAGTGTTGCTACTGCTGATGAGACAGCCCTGAGGAAGTAAAGGACCAGTAAATGGGCCTTGAGGTAGGTAGAGCTGAGGATGAGCGAAAAATTACCTGTCAGAGTTGGGTTCCTGTACCTCAGGAGTCTGTCGGCATATCTCACGTGTGGTCCGGAACACCTCATCCTCTAGAGTGCACGTCTTTTCGAGATGACTGACACTGTCCACAAAATTCCCCACCTTCAGGCCATCTTCTCTGCTGTACCTCTCTACGTCCCCTCCCTTTGACTTCCCACTCCCTTGCCTCTGGCCCACCATACTACATTCCTCTGTGGTGCACCCCAGTCTGCTCTCACTGAAGCGTAGTTTCTTAAAGGGCTTCTCCCTCAGCTGGCCCCCATCCAGAAAGGCAGTCAAGATACTGGGGATTTCCGCTAGAATTTTACTAGACTCCTCCAAAGGGTCATTGTCTAAAAGCGTGGCCCTGGCATCTGTGCTTGAGGCGGATACAGCCTCTACCGCTGAGGTCTCATTTGTAACAGGCCAATCCATTTGAAAACCAGTAGGCATCATTGCTAAGGGTACCTCTGCCTCTGATCCCAAGCCAGATGTGAAAGCAGCAGCCTGAGCTGCACTGCCCATGGAGTTAATAGTACTAGGTTTTTCTTGTCCATCATTAGCCACAATCCTGATGTCTGTATTTGTTGCAGTGCCAGAGACACTGCTCTGCTTTTCAGCCACAACAGAGTTAAGGGAAGTGTCCTTAAGCAGTACCTCAGTCCACGAATCCAGAAGGTAGGTAGGTGAAAAGAGCAGGTCTCCAGACAAATCCAGACCGGTAAGATCCAAGATACTACTGTCGTCTTCACTGTTTACAGCCTGCATGTCGGAGATCTGGCCAGCCATGTCCGGTGAGGCACTGTTCTGAGTGTTGAAAGGGATCATAGCTGCGATCCCCTCGCTATGTGTTGGATTTTGGCTCTGATTAGGTGGTTGCGAGCTTGTACCTTTTGCATTTTGATCACTGGTGTTGAGGCCACTCAGCAGGCTGGCCAACTCACGGTTAATCTCCAGAAAAATAGAGGTCTCATCAAAGTCATTATTCAGGGGGCTGGTCTCCGAACTTGTGGTGCTGCTCTCTGCCTCCAGGAGATCCTGGGAGTTTACAGTTGAACCTGGGAGAGAGAGAGAGTGAGAGAAAGAAAGGTGGAATGCAGTATCAAGAAGGACTTTTACTTTGCATCATATGGATAAAAATTCAGTGTGGAGTGTATCTTTTCAAGGAAATATTTCCATCTGGCTAATACTGACTATTTTTTAGTTGTTATACTGACAGGACCTTTCCAACTTCTAAACATATTCTCTATCACATCCGACTATTCCATTAACTGGCAAAACTATAGAATTCTCCCACTAAGTGAGGATAGTTGGAATGTTGCATCCCTGAATACACCCTCTCTCAGCACTGGCAATATAAAATATCAAGGCATAAAACGTCTCCACCAGGTTGTCAAAGTTGCTCCAATTCAACTTTATTATAAATATATTTATAAGATGACTTAAAACTTTGCATGAATATACTACTCTCATCACTCTTACTAGGTAGAATAGCAGTAATCAACATGACAATCCTACCCAAAATTAACTACCTTTTCACTATATGCCATCTGAAACCACTGCCCCCTGGTTTAAAATCACTAAACTCTATACAAAACATCCTATGGAAAAATAAGAAACATCTGATCAAATTGGCAACTGAGAAAAGCAAAGGCCAGGGAGGACATGAAGCACCAAAATTCCACCTCTACTAGGGCTACATAGATTGCAAACAAAATGGATCCACCCTGACCAACACAAAACTATATGGACAGAAATAGACCAAACCGTAAGCAAGGACATCTCCATTACCGACCTTCTCTTTCTCAACACTGTCATCTCACCAAAACTTGGTGGAAGGTTAACAAAATGGCCAAATCTCCTCTTACTCCATGCAAATCTTGTTGCTTCCACCTGGCCATGTGTTTCCTTCCAATATCTCTCTCTCTCTTTTTCTATCTCTTTTCTAGGGGTGTTGCAATGTTTCATGCTGGTTTACTTGTGCCACCAAGACAACCATTGCGTTCATAAAAGTGCTTGCTGAATTGCATCCTTAGGGGCCTATGCAGTCTAGCTAGTTGCTGAAGTAGGTGCTACACTTCTTATGCTACATTCAAATTGTGGCCTAGAAAGAAGCCACAGGTTGGCATCATGGGATGGCAGTCAAACACTGTCTAACACGAAGAACAGGAAGCCAAAGCAGAGAACGGGAAGTCAACTTGGGTGATATTTTTTTTTTCTTCTGCAAACTTGCTTATTCACTACTGAAAGTAAAGTCTACAAACACAGGTGCACAGATGAATGTGGGGGCATTCTATTTGCTAGATTTTTCAACATCAGGTTTGTCTTCACCACTACAGTAAAAATTGTGAAAATGCAACTTTTGCTAGCAAGTTCTGTCTGTAGCGGCAGTAGCAGCACTTTATACCAGCATTGGTGGAGTTTACTATTGAAAACAATAAACATCCAGTATGCTGTCTACTGTATACCACCACAATATGAATGTAGCATTACTGTTAGTGTCATCTCCAGTCTTACTATTGCGCATTTTAATTCCTCTGTTAGACTAGACAGATGTATCTCAAGGACGCGCTTACAATGTAATGCTATACATGCTAGACAGCATGGGTCTTATGGCAATTTCCCAGATAGTCAGCAAACCTTGCATCCACTCTTCAAATTTATTAAAGGTTAGAAATTGGGTGTGTTGCCTATCTGATGTAAAATTATTTACATCACCAGTGAAAAGTATAGATGAAGCCTGGTCCTGGATCAGTGCTGTGAGAAGAGGTCTCTGAAGATGTTTCATTTCAACCCAGATGACACATTACTATACATTGTTCCAAAAAGGGTCACTGTCAAGTTTTCCCAACAAAGAGCATCACCATTTAAGTTATATTACTGTAAATATTTATTTCTCAATTATCACTCTTCTACCTTTCTTTGATGATCTAGGTAATTATGCATATCACACTGTCGTGACGTTTGATGGATGTGGAGGTATTGAAAAAAGGTAGACCATACCACTTTCTGAAGAGCTGGTTTCCTCAACTTTTCCAAAGAGAAACTGGTACTTAGCCTTTGCAACACTCTGGGCATGGGAGGATGAGCTGTTAACCAAAACAAATGTTTCTGCCTGAAAGAATAAACAAAATAGAAATTAGCTTGTTGCTTTCGTGATGCTATGATTCTGGTGAAAGGACAACCGAGCACAATCACAAGTTTTGCAAGAAAACGTTTGTGAACCCTTTTTAATTAACTGTATTCCTGCATAAATGGCTCTTAAAATGGCCTGAGGGGTGTTCCACGAAGCAAGCTTACCACTTATCCAGGCTTATTTCGCTTAGTCTGGCTCATTTTCAGGTTTATTCGGTTCCACAAAGCAAGCTCAGCATAGTTCAAGCTAAGTTGCTGTGGCAATTTATGCTTCCAAACTAGGAGGCCTCGGGGCAGGCTAGATATCAGGCTAAACCACAGTTGAAGCTTAATCGGTACTCCCGTAACATTGATCGGACTGCAATGATTTTCAAACAAGGTTCCGCCATCCTAATGTTCAACACTATTACCCTAGACCCTACACTATCAGACATAAAATGTAACGTTAATAGAAAATAAAAAATATAAAATGATGTAGGCTGTATCGGGGATACAGTCACGGTTCAAAGCGTTGTTAGGCAACCCCATTTAACCATGAGTGTCCAGCGAGACCTCAAGTGCCGTATTGCTTTTAGAAAACGGTTACAACTTATAGAAATAATTATTTGATGACACAATATTATTTTATTTTCTAAATTATTTTTATTTAACAAATTCATTGAAATAATAAAGTATCTTGAATATATGTCAAGATGTTTCCACGGTTGCTAGGAGACGCATTCACTGTTTCTGTATGGGATTTACAGTCACTGTAGAACACGCTTTCAACCGATCAATTTCCAGGATGGAAACAACCGATTTCATAAAAATATAATAAAAGTAAGAACCAGCCCGAACAGCTCAGTCAGTAGAGCATGAGACTCTCAGTCTTAAGGTTGTGAGTTCGATCCCCATATAGGGTCCAGTACAGTACGGTGACTGTAATGTAGTAAGATGAAACCTTACGTACAGCCTTTACTACATCATTTATGGCGATAGATAGTACATTTACAGTCTTGAGGTTTCATATATGGCATGGTTTCATTTATATTTTTTGCTTTTCAGTTCTTTAATATTGTTCGAACACATGATATTTAATAAGGTCTATACAATTTGTTCGTTTTTAATTCAACAATTACTTACGCATTCAATCTAGCAGCAATTCGTTGCCAATCTTCCTCTCTCCCTTTATTTATGGCAATCGTATTTCCCTTTTCATTGTAATATGGCTGAATTCTCCATAGACCTCCATTAAAAGTCGCTGTTCAGTGGCCGTGAACATTGCGGCTCTGTCTTTACCGTCATTTTTCGCCATGATGAATCGATCAGATCCACGATCGACCTCTCAGGCTGCTTAAATAAACTGTCTATAAATGTGCACGCGCAATTATCTGGATTGCTTGAGCCTGGCTCGGTTTAGCCAGATCACGGTAGCTTGACTTGGGCTTCGTGGAACCGCTTTAGCCCCGATTGATTTGTTAGGTTAATTCAAACCAGGCTTGCGAGGTTAATCGGCGCTTTTCTAAGCCTGCTTTGTGGAACAGCCCCCTGTTATTAACATGCGTCTTGGGTGATGCCAGGTATAAACAGGGCCAATGAAGCTCACAAGGCTAGAAAAGGCTACAAAAGCATTTCCAAAGACTTGAGCCTCCATCAGTTTAATTTAACTCCTTTGTAGACACCCTGAAAGGGAGGCCTCAAACTCCTCCTGTAGAGGATGGCCAGTACAGTCTAGAATGGTTTTTGCCTTCCAAATAAATGCGCCTCATTCACAATACTTTTCTTAAATTCTTGTAAATTTTTCGTATTTATGTGCGTACGAAAAAACAACAACGTGGGATTAATGAAACATGCGGAAAACCTTGATTTGTGTGTATCACAGGTGTATCAGGTGATGAATGCCAATTATTAGATTTTCAAAAGCTTAAGAAGTGTAGTCACAGGAACTGATAAAAGTAAAGCATGGCAAATAATTATTACTGCTGTGGTTTCAGCAGAAACTATTGCTGAGGTAAAAAAAGAAATTGTTCAATATGAAATTAGATTGCAAAAAAAGAATAGCCTAACTAGAAGAAGGCACATATTATCAGCCAAAGGAGGATGGCAGGGCACTGTGGCACTATCCGACATGGATCAGAGGATCAGTTCCATAATTGGAGAGACCTCACTGTCAGGTGTCCAGTCGACATTGAAGTTGGATCAAATCCAGGCTGCATCTTCATTAGATGGTAAGACTATATACACTTGTATTTGTAAGCCGTTCAGTCCATGTGATCAACCCATTACAAGTTTGATAATCTTGTATTGTTATAAATAAGTAGGTTGTTGTAAATTGTTACAAGTGTAGGCTAGGCTAACACCTATAATATTACTTGCCACTCTAACTCTTTCACACATGCAGTGAAATCCGGAACTTATCTAGACATTACTCGGAGGGGTTGTATGTGTGAACGCAAATGTTCGAATCAGTTGGTCTGGAAATTAAACAGACTTTACCCACCCAGCACCCTAGTCTAAAATCTGTTTTATCGCCGAGTGAGCCCAAGTGTGAATGGAGCAGAATATTCTCCAGAGTATTCTCCAGAGTATTCTCTACGAGCGAGTGGACGTGTTTATGACGTATTTATCATGCGATACTGCGGATACGTCTAACTACATTTAGTTTTCACATCAATGCAAAAACTACCCAGGCCCCACCCATTGCCTAAACTAACCGGAGTATTTTCTGTTGTTGTGAACGCACCCGAAACAGACATTCTCCGATGGTGTGCTATGTGTGGAAGGGCAACTCCGGTTAAAGTGCGGACCTGATTCTCTGGAAAATATCCGTGTGTATATCTGTGTGTAAGTATATATCTGAAAGAGGCTTCTGACAACGCTTCCAAGCCTTCTTCTTGTTAATCAAGTTGAGGTTATCATACCATGCCACAGTGCAAAAAGATAAGATTGATTCAAATAAAATTTCTGCATAAAAAGGGTCCTCAAAGTAGTACAAACATTAAAAGAACTAATTTTCCTCAGAAGAGACATTAACTTTTTTCTTTTTCTTTTCCCCAAATGGCATCTATGTTAGGTTTTTATTTGTTGTCTAGAGACTGTACCAAGGGATTTGTAGGTTTCCACCAGCTCCATGTCAGAATCTTTAATGAAGTAAGTTTAGGGGTGGGTGATCACTTCCTGAAATCAACAATTCTGTCCTTAGATTTTGTGACATTTAAATGGAGGAAGGACTGATCACACCATAAAACAAACTCATCTACCACAGGCCCATGATCCTGCTCCTCTCCCTCCAGAAGGCCAACTATCATTACTTTTACGTTAGTCATTTAGCAGACACTTTTATCCAAAGCGACTTACAAAGGTGATAGTTGACACTATGTGGACTGAGAGTCTCATGCTCTACCAACTGAGCTGTCTGGGCCGATGACCCAATCATCCATACATTTTATAATACGTCTATTGTTATGTGCGCAACAACCTTGAGGGGAACTGACGGATGAATAGATCTGATTGTAGAGAACGCCATTTACTCTTACACACTGTGCCCTGTCAGAAAATACACTATACAGTCAATAATGTTAAAATCAAGAGAGAGAAGCTTCTCTGCCAGCACAGCACACACTGCCAGTGCTTTAAGATGCTACTGCTTGTATACAAAGATCTAAATGGCCTTGCACCAAAGTATATAACACAGCTTATCCGATATGAACCAGCAAAAACTCTCAGGTCTGCAGGCAATGACCTTTTAACCATACCACGTATTCATTCTAAAGCAGGGGAAGGTGTTTTCTTTTGTTATGCTCCAAGCAGATGGAATGCCCTGCCTGGGGACCTGAGAGATGCTCCACCATTGAACTCTTTCAAAAGCAGATTGAAGACAGTTCTTTTCACCACAGTTTAAGATTAGGTCTCTTAATTCAAGTGCGCGTGTGTGTGTGTGTGTGTGTGTGTGTGTGTGTGTGTGTGTGTGTGTGTGTGTGTGTCATTTTTGCTTTTTAAATGTAAAGTACATTGTGATGCTGTGGGTATGAAATGTGCTAGAGATGAGATCACCAGTACACTCTCTACTGGCGGTGCCGTCTCACCCCTGAAAAGTCCACTTGGTGTTCCCCGGGCTGAATGTCTTTTCTCACAGTTTGATTTAGTTTCCTTAGACTCTCTCACCAAGCTAACTCTGTCTTCAAAACCCACGACCTGCATGCTTGACCCTCTACCTGCTAAACTGCTTAAAGAAGTATTCCCTATCTTAGGACCCTCCATTCTCTATATGATCAATCAGTCGCTCTCCACTGGCACGGTGCCCTCCGCCTTTAAAACGGCCGTGATCAAGCCACTACTGAAAAAACCGAACCTTGACCACGAAGTACTTCAGAACTATAGACCAATCTCAAATCTGCCGTTCCTCTCCAAATTACTTGAACGAACAGTAGCCAGTCAATTTACAGATTTTTTTGTCAAAAAATAACCTGCTTGATCCCTTCCAATCTGGCTTTAGATCCTTTCACTCGACCGAAACTGCACTCACGAGAGTGGTAAATGATCTTTTGTTAGCTATTGACTCCAATTCAACCTCAGCACTATTGCTACTTGACCTGAGTGTAGCCTTCGACACAATTGATCATGCGATACTCTTGAACCGTCTTGAACATTATATTGGTATCTGGGGATCAGCCCTTTCTTGGTTTAGGTCTTACCTACTTGATAGATCACACCACGTCTTTTACAACAACATGACCTCAGAGTGTTGCAATATGGACTTTGGTGTCCCACAAGGCTCTGTCCTAGGACCACTGCTATTCTCTATCTATATGCTACCACTTGGTGGCATCATTCGCAAATTTGGCATTAACTTCCATTGCTACGCCAATGACACCCAAATTTACATACCAGTCAAACCAACCGATGACACCCAATTCCAAAAACTAGAGGCCTGCCTATCAGAGGTCAAATATTGGATGTCCCTAAACTTCCTACAGCAAAACTGAGATGCTGATTGTGGGACCGGCTAGACATAGACACTTATTTGAGAATAGTACTCTTAACTTTGATAGTTGTGTAATCTCCCAGAGCCCATACATTAAAAACCTTGGGGTAAAATTCGACCCTACCCTCTCATTCGAGTTGCACATTAAGGAGATCACTAAATCAGCGTTTTATCATCTTCGCAATATTGCCAAAATTCGACCTATGCTAACAGAGGCAGACGCAGAAATTTTAGTACATGCCTTTGTATCATCCAGAATCGATTATTGCAATGTCCTTTTCTCGGGCTTACCTACTGGGCGCACTAAAAAACTACAACTGGTCCAGAATGCTGCTGCCAGAATCCTGACCAAAACTAGGAAATTCGACCATATAACTCCCATCCTGTCCTCATTACACTGGCTACCAATTCAGGCCAGGTGTGACTTTAAGGTGCTTTTACTTACATATAAATCATTACATGGGATGGCACCGTCCTATTTATCCGATTTGATTAAACCTTATAAACCGCCACGCGCCCTCAGATCTCAGGACGCTGGCTACCTGTCTATCCCAGCAGTCAAAAAGAAAACTGCAGGTAACAGAGCCTTTTCTTACCGGGCTCCCTATCTATGGAACAGTCTGCCTGCCTCAATCAGAGAGGCAGGCTCTATCGAAGTCTTTAAGTCAAGGCTAAAAACCCATTTATTCTCTCTGTCATTTGACCAGCCTTGATGGAGTGGCTCAGTCTCTTCTCAGAGTAAGGCTAGACCAGTTAGCTCATCCTAGATCAGGGTCCTGCCGATGGATACTAGCATCCTGCCTACATGTCCACCAAAATAAACTTTCATATATTGTGTATACGCTGCTTGCCCAAACTCGGCATCTATTGCACGCCCAACCGTCCTGGTAGGGGGATCCCTCTCTGAGTAGCCCCTCCCAAGGTTTCTCCCAATTTTCCCAGTGAGGGTTTGTGGGAGTTTTTCCTTGTCCTCTGTGAGGGTCCAAGGCTGGGGGATGTCGTGTACTAACCATTTATTATTTTCACATGTTGGGCACTGTGAAGCCCTTAGAGACTAACGGTGATTAAGGGCTATACAAATAAATGTGATTTGATTTGATTTGATTTGCTATACAAATAAGATTTGTCAATTTGTCAATAAGACTTGACTTGACTAAAGCCCTTATAAATTATTATATTGAGATATCCATAACAATAGTTCTTGCAATAACAATTAAAAGCAAAATATGGCAAAAAGACAATAATTGATGCAAGGTGCATTGATGCTGTGTTTTTTCAGTGTTTTCTGCACTTTGTTGTCAAAAGCCGTACGTTAGCTCCGCCCAACTCTGCCCAGATCCCTGGGCCCCCTATAAAACTTTATAAAAGGGCTGAAAACAAACAGCTTGCAGCTGCTGGTTAGTCCAGTAGCCAATCTCTCCAGGATGTTGCGATCGCAAGAATTAACGCAAGTTCATCTAATTGCTGCAATACTTGCAAGAGCTTGCAATTTTGCCAAAATTCCACAGTATTCCCACATAAAACGGTCAAATTGACACAATGCTTGCAAATATAACACTCGTACATGTTCGGGAGGTTGTTTTTCCATTTAAATATGCAACTTGCTTATTTGCTTTCTTGTTATCCTTTTTTGCACTTTGATATGATTACACACAAGGACAATGCCGGAGTGGCCAAAACTATTATCACCAAACATAAGCGTTCACAAGGCTATAAGGCTATCTCTAGAGACCTTGGTATTCCTGTTTCCATAGTTTGCAGTGTTATTAAGAAGTTTTCTGCTCATGGAATTGTTAAGAATCTCCCAGGATGTGGTGGTATGAGAAAAATGTATCTCAGATGTCATCGATGGTTGGTGCGAGCCATTGAAAAACACCTTGTGTGACATCCAAAGATCTCAAGGCTGACCTGGAGAAGTCTCAGGTAATGATCCAAGAAGGGCTTTACGGTCAGACACCATGGAAGACCCCACTGCTGAAAGGGCTGATTGATCTTTGTCAAGACCCACCCGAACAAGTCCTTCTGGGAAAATGTTCTCTGGATTGATTAAACCAAATTAGAGCACTTTGGCAATGCAGATCAGCCATTTGTTTACACGACACAATTAAACTTTTAAAGAAAAGCACGCCCTACCTACAGTCAAATACGATGGATGTTCCATAATGCTGCTGCCTTGGGTACTGGACGTCTTGAACGTATTAAGGACATTATGAAATCAGGAGATTACCAATGATTACCATTTTGGAAGAGCAAAATCAAAACTTGGTGTCAATCTAAGGTTATGGGTCCTCCAGCCCAATGACCCAAAACACATCCAAAAGCATGGTTCAAGAAAAAAACATTCTGGAATGGTCAGCGATGAGTCCTGATCTCAATCCCATTGAGAACCTGTAGAAATGTTTGGGAGCGGCCACCATTGCCAAAGACTGTGCAATAGTCATGGCCACAGCCATTAGCAATAAAAGGTTTTTTTTTCTTATATTTGTATTCTTATTGTTTGATCACATTATCACATTGATGTACTGCATATTCTATTACCTGCATAAAATGCAAGGGTGCCAATAATCTTGGCCAAAACTGTATATTGCTTTGGTTTTCCTTGGAAGAAACAAAAGCTCCTTGTCAATGACTTTCTAACGCTAAGGGCTACATAAAGCATGGCGCTTAAGCCTCTCTGCATACAATCGACGTACACAGACAAGACACACTCCCCTCCAATGAAAAAAAAACTGCCAAATTATATTCCTCCCTTAACCCTGCCCATGTTTGATTTTCCTAAAACACATCCCAAGCCTTCTTTAACTTGAAAAACGTGTCTATAGACAAGATGCTAATGTAACCCTGACAGCTGTTAAGCCAGCCAACACCACAAACTGCCACTCCCATGCTTAGACCAGGCCAAGTGTCAGTTGAAGGTGGGGGGAGACACAAATTAAGAGAAATACAGGACATCCGCATGAGGTATTCCCTCTTCTGATTTGAGGCTGCCACGCTGGCATTACCTTAAATAAATTATGAAGACTATATTGACTGTGGTACTAACAGGTTAGAGACATGTCCAATGTAGGCAGGAGTGACTTCTACATTTAATGCAGCTCTAATTAGCAGCTTCTGCAACTAAGAGGCTAGAACATACTGAAAGGGGGGCGTCTTCTAAAAAGGGAAGGGAACCATGATTTGAATCTGTACCAATGATTAGTCCGAGCTCATTTTTTATTTATATTGAACATAGCACCTCTTGCTTTAACAGCTATCAAAATTCTGTGTCATTATGAGAAGCTAATTTACCCGAAATGGCAGTAACTTCACTGAGTGGTATGCCTATGGTCTCACCTCAGTAATCTTGTATATTGTATTCTCACATTGAATCAGCTGGAAACAGATAAGTGAGAGGCAACCAAGCTCTTGCACCTACTTACTCGAGCAGCAGTGCGTTAAGCCACATTTGGTCAAGACAGACAGCATTGGTATAAATAAACAAGCAAACTGCGAGACAGTAACAGTTAAGATTTTCCAAGAATTGCTTGTTGCAATTCTGACCAGCTGGACAGAGCTGGTAGACCAGTTTGAGCTGGTAAACAAGTTTGGTCAATCTGAAGCTGGTTGACCAGCTTGGGACAGCCGGTCAGAGCTGGTCAACCAGCTTGGTCAAACTGGTGACTAAAGCAGGTCTGTTGCAGGGCTGGAGCTAATACAGTAAGTCATATATTGTGTATTTTCAGGTTGTTTCCAGAAATGGTTGGAAGCCAAAAATGTGGAAGAGGCTGAAGTCTGTGCCAGGGTAGCCAAAGCTGGGCGCTACATTACAGAAAATAAAATATAATATATATAATTAAATAAAATATATATATTTTTTTAAACTGGGATATATATATTTATATACAAATAAAATTATTTGTTAAAATTATATAAGCTCTGTGTTAAATAATACAGTATATTCTTGAGAAATGTCTTAACATGTCTTAACATCTGAAGCAGGCCTGTGGATTAAAAGCAGTGCTGAGAAGGGAAAAACCCAGGTCAGTGCTGATCAAGAATCTGTCCTTAAAAACAAAACTAAAGTTTGATGCAGTCTTCTGTTGAGAACCAGCAGTAAATTGTAGTAAACTAGATATGATATTGGGGGAACCAGCTACCAGCTTTTGGTTCAACAAGCTACCTGCTTGCTACCATCTACCAGTTTAACCAGGTTCCAAGGTTCTCAACAGGTCAACCAGCTACCAGCTTGACCAGGTTCCATAACATACCTCTAGCTGATCAAGCCACTACCAGCTTAACCAGGTTCCAAAACATACCTCGAGCTGTACCACTAGTAAAATACTGACTGGCTAAAACTACCGATGTGCATTGGTCAAATCAAAACACTGACCTCCCATGGTAATACTAATGCAGTCCAGAAAGGGCTTTACACTACCATTTGGGTAACAATGCTCTGAATATTGTAAGAGTGACAACATTAGTTAGTAGCATCAGAAACAGGGCAGCTAGCCAACACTGCGAAATGAAATTAAGCATTTCACTGACACCAGATTTAACAAAGTGTAAAGTATTGTAATTCAGATGACAGTGTTACCTAGAGATGTCATTCAGAGTCAAGAAGGTAGTAAATCTGGCCACTTAGTAGGGTCATTGCACCACCTCGAGACTGAAGGGACATGGTGAAGATGGATTAATTTGAGCTTTCCAATGTAGCAGTAACACTTAATGGTAGGCAGTGTTGTGAAATAATGATGTGATATTATTCGATACAATGTTTCAATATGCAGAATGGCAATGTATTGACAGCATTTAATATTGTGGTCTAAGGTCGCTTGTCGTTTGTGCTCCCCAAAAAGAGGCAGGAACGTGACGTATGCCTACAGTACCCGTATGTGCCGGTCTGGTGAACAGAAATTACTGACCCTTAACTGCTAACCAGGCTTTCAAGTTCAGTTAGCAACACAGTCAGCAGGCCACAGCCTGCTGCTTTTTTTTTTAGCAAAGCTGGCTAACTAGATGTTCTGTGAAAGTAGAAATAACAAGCTAACAATTAAATGCACAAGCAATCCCTTGACCCCTCCATCTTAAATGTTTGGTGTTAAAAGTGACTTTGCTGCTTGTTTGAGTGACAGCTCTCATTCCTAGGCTGCCTGAAATCACATCATCTGCATCTGTCAGAAGTACAAAACACTATCCGTAAGTGCACTACAGTGTATCCTCCCATGCAGCATTATGCTATTTAAACTCCCTGTAACATAACGTTTCTTCCGAGCTAGCCTGGCATCCCGACTACCCACCGTCACACCCTCACTACGGGACAGGCTGGATGGACACATTCAAATCTTAGGAATGCTAAACATTGTCATTATAGCATTATATTGCAAACCCCATGGCATAAGCAGTCGGGCTATAGAGCTAGCACTCCGATTTCGAATCCAACCTGCTCTCGTATCATATTCAAACCAATAAAAGATGCACATACACTAAAAGGTTCAACGTTATGGTAGTGCTGCATAACGTACAAAGATACTCACTCATATGTTCAATCGGTCTTTGTGAAAGGCTTATCCACGACTCCACCAGCAACGGTCACTTCCCTGTCTGTTGTTACTCTTTACCCTCAGTGTTTATCTATTGGCTTTTGTCAAAGAGCCTAAAGGGTAAGATCTCCGAGCAGCTAGTATTGCCTGTAACGCCGTTGAGAGTCATTGTATTGAATCCCATCCATTTTCCGTACCCGTGCAATGAATCATGGGAGTGGCGGGGGAAAGCTCTTCATGGCATCATCTATAAAACCTCCTTGGGTCATGACTCAGAAAGCAACTTGCACACTAAAATTAGAAAATAAGGATGCTTTCTGTCGTTTTCTCCTTGTTCTCTGCTATAGGCTATAGTTTCAGCTTGTGTTCTGCAATAGTCTCGGGGGGGAAATCATTTTATGACGATCTATGGTGGTGCGTACAGCGACTGCATCATCTTTGCCATGCTATCTTGCTACGCCGTCCCTCTTGATTTTCCAATGGTGATGCATCTTCTAATATATATATTATCTCTGCTTTTGTTTCGTTTTCCAACCTTTCCACTCAAAAGTCGCGATACTTACAACGTTCCTTTCCTAGTCTCGTACATGTACAGTACGAGATTCAAAATGTATCGCGCTACTGCCACGAGTAATGTATGTTACTAATGTGGGAATATGGTAAACGTACATATTTAGTGGTAAATCTCCAGATTTATATAATGTATAAAGGATTTACCAACGCTTTGGTACACGTGTTCATATCAAGATATATATTTATTTTTTATTTATTTTTACAAATGTGCATGTTTGCTCAGATGAATCAGCTTAATCATTTCCCAGTTAATATGCATGGAAAACACAAATCACGGCCACGGGAGTCTTTCCCAGGATGTGGTCTGGTTTAACCTGTCCAATTTGAGCATCCCAGTGTGATAAAATTGATGTGTGGCTTGTGTTTTGTTGTCAGCATGACATAGCATAGTTTGATCTTCACAGTCAATTCAATTTTTTTTTAGTAACCATGGGCCTGTTTTTTGTTTTATGTAAATTATTGTAAATAATTAAAATTATTCAAAATATATATGTATAAGATTTTGCAGTTGCATCACAATTATCCTAGCAACGACAGCTCTCACCAGCATGGAGGTTATAGCTTCAACTAGATACTAGATATGTTAGTAAGTGTACCAACTAGATGTGTTAACAACAGTACAGTGATAGTTACCCTGCCCTGCTGGTGCTGCCACCCTTGGGCCAAATCCAGACACACACACTCTTTGATATGAAATTATTGCGTATCAAATATGATTTCATGTCACTTGCCTTATAGAAAACTCTTAAAATTGTGCTCATAGAGATGTATTTTGGGTTGGGCAGCAACCTGCACAAACATCATTCAAAGAAAGGCGAGGGGACTAGGTGAGGTCACTGACAACAGCTACTCACCTGGGAATAACACACCCAATCATCATTACTCTGATTGACCTACTTGTCCTTACTATGTCATTGGCGTTAGTCTCCTATAGAAGGAAGAAGTGTGCACACCACTTTTCAGACAGAATTCAGAATTTATAAATTTATCAGAATTCAGAATTTATCTCATGCTCTACCGATTGAGCTGTAGAGCATGAGCGTCTCAGGGTTGTGGGTTCAATCCCCACATAGTGTCAAGTACATTTGTACGTCGCTTTGGATAAAAGCGTCTGCTAAATAACTAATGTAATGTAATGTGCTTTTATCCAAAAGGTGATAGTTGACACCATGTGGGGATTGAACCCACAACCCTGAGACTCTCATGCTCTACCGACTGAGGGTTGTGGGTTCAATCCCCACATGGTGTCAACTATCACCTTTTGGATAAAAGCATCTGCAAAAGTACTGTAATGTCATATCAGACAAGGACGTTGCCTCAAACGCACAACTGCAGACCAGCTCTAGGGCATGTGGCCTAAATTATTATGCTAGTAACACAAGCACTAAGGGTATGATCCAAACATATGGTCCAAAATGTTAATCTTTATCTTAGAAGGTGAACATCCAATTATTAAACTAAGGCTGTCATAGACACATATTTCAAAGATCTAACTGGAATCAGTGCTTGCGTATCACATCTGTATTAAGGCAGTATAAATGAACACAAGCAGAGAGCGGGGGGGGTTCTTTTAAGTCTGTTAGTAACTAACCCATTAACTGGCAATATAATCCTGAACATAACCATGCACATGATTATAGGCCTCTAATGACTTTCTTTTTCTTTTTTTTAACTCAGGTTTCAGAAAGTATTCAGATTCCCTACCCTTTTTCCACACTTTGTTGCATTATAGTTAATTTAAAATGGATAAAATAATGCAAATTTATTACAAATTTAATGACACTCCAAATTGAGCTCAGATGCATCCTGTTTCCTTTTATCACCTTTTGAGATGTCTCTAGAACTTGATTGTAGTTGATTTCAATTGCAAATTCAATTGATTGGACATGATTTAGAAAGGCACAGACCTATCTATATAAGGTCCCACAGTTCACATCAGAGCAAACACCAAGCCATGAAGTCCAAGGAACTCTCTGTAGACATCTGAGATAGAATTGTCGAGGTATAGATCCTGGGAAGGATATAAAGAAATTGCTAAAGCATTGAAAGTTCTCAGGAGCACAGTGGGCTCCTGGGAACCATCAAAACTCTTCCTAGACCATCTGGCCAAACTCAGTAACCGGGCAAGAAGGGGACCGTGGAGGGACCTGAAGATTGCAGTTCATTGATGCTCCCCATCCAATCTGATAGAGTTTGAGAGGATCTGCAATGAAGAATAGGAGAAACTGTCCAAATCCAGGTGTGCGAAGCTGGTAGGTGCATACCCAAGAAGACTCAAAGTTGTAAAGTAGTGAATAATGGGTCTGAATACTGATGTAAATGAGATATTCCAGTGTTTTTTGATAAATTTGCAAAAATTTATTTTTTGCTTTGTCATTATGGGGTATTGTGTGTAGATTGATGGTAAAAAATATCTATTTTAAATTAAGTCTATAACACCGTGTGGAAAGAGTGAAGGGGATGAATACTTACTGAAGTCACAGGATATACACATAGCTTTCTTGACTAGATACACATAAATATCTGGCCACTGAAGGCTAGGGTATTCAGTCAGGTCATAAATCTCTTGACAGGACGGATAGGTGAAGGGGTTCAGCACGCTAGTTCCATCACCAAATTTGACTTTGTTAATGTAACTTTGTTTTTCTGGTGTCGACAAACCATTTTAGTACTTAAATCCAAGTGTCTTGACAAGCCATTTTACTGTTTGCACTTCATTTGGCTAGCAAAGCACTGAGATGCTCTATAAATCATTGCCGTTAGTTTTTTTCGATTGCTATCAAGCATTGGTCAAAACTGAAGTCACATTGTCAAAACTCTTTAGACAGTCAGCGAAACAGAAGTCCATGTGGACCAAACTGTGAATCATTTTTCATTGCTTTTACACAAAATGCATTCAATGACCACGTTCTCCAAAATCCATGAACTATTTTCTCATTCATACTCCACCACCTGCAAAACATTATATTTGCAGCACATTTTTCAAATGCTAACACACTGTTTTCAAAACACACATTCAAAACAGAATGATGGCAAATTTTGTGCATTTCTGCAGTAATCATATTGAAATCTTAGCAGAATATTTACAACAGAATGAACTAATAATCAATCCAAACACAGCTGAACGCCTACCCAGGTGTCCTGTTTTTAGTGTTTTTAGACATAAGGGCCACAATTGCGTATTGACCATGTTGTAAACCATGGTCTCTCTTTGAGAGAGGCCGGTTTACAGTTTTTTACAATCGCTAACATCCTTTTGTCCAATTTGTAGTCACATTTTCAAAACTCTAAACACAATTAGCACAACATGTCTGTTGTGGACCATACCATTAACACAATTCATGTTTTCAGAATATGCAGTCAATTTACACGTTTCTAAAATGCTTAACGTTTCTTTACATACAAGCTTACCCAATACCAAAATTATGGATCTTTCTTGTCTTATTTACAAATGCTTGCACACAGCATGCCAGAAATGAAAACCTAATGTTCAAAACCTTAAATATAGTATAAAGCCTACTTCTGCAACAACAAAAGCTCAAAAGCTATATTGAAACAGCTGATAAGCATTTTTGAATGAACAGATCACTGAAACATTGAGAAATAGCTGATTTAAGTTGTGTAAAATAGATCAAACAGTTCAAATTACAGTTTTTTACAATCGTTTTCACACTTGTCTCAATACCATGTCCACTTTTTCAAAACACTTAACACATTCACCATATCAGTAGACTATGTGAACTAAACTGTGTATACCTTTGCATTGCTTTGATACAAGAGGCATTCAATCACTACTTCTTCCAAAATTCATGAATACCTCTCTCAGTCAGTATTCACCACCAGCAAAATTCTGTACAACTACAGCAAATTTTGCAGACATTTAGATACTCTGTTCAAAACAGTTAACTTTCAGTTCAAAACCCAACAAAATTCTGATCACTGTGGATGTAAATATGTTGCATTTTGACAGACAAATGAAACTATACGCTTGAAATACGTAAGAGCAGAAAGTTTATTCAGTTTTTTTGTTTGCAGCCTTGTTACCATCTATACAAAAGTGATCATGCTTGCATTGAAATGTGCATGTATATAGGGAAAATATAGATGTAGTTGTCACTTATAAGAGATTTTTCCACTATTACTGCTGTATATGTACTGCTGAAACACCTGGCTGTCATTTCAGCTAACGACCTACCCAGGGGTTTTTTGTTTGTGCCTCGTTACCACATATACAAAAGGGGCCATCTTTGGATTGGCATTTGCATTCTTTAGCCTTGGTGAGGAAAATAGATGCAGCCAGAGCCAGAGCCAGAGCCAGAGCCAGAGCCAGAGCCAGAGCCAGAGCCAGAGCCAGAGCCAGAGCCAGAGGACGTTGCAGAAGAGCAAGAACAGTTGTGTCTGATGAAATCAGAGCCACAGTCATTGATCATGTGGTAAATCATGGTCTGTCCCTGAGGGAAGCAGGTTTGAGGGTTCAACCAAACTTGCCTAGATCCACAGTGGCTTCAATAGTGAGGATTTTCCGGCAAACCAACAGGTACTATACAGTATTTACAGCATTCTGATTGAAGGCATTCAATTGGTGTGTATATTACAGTAGTACTGTGATTTGAGAAAAGTCTAGAAAATGCTGATGTATCAGTGCACATTTGTCTTTGACTCACTATAGGACCCAGCGGTTACCTCACACAGGGGGAAGGGGAAGAATATTTACGCCTCAACAAGAGGATGCAATAGTTGGGATGGTCATTGCCAACAACAGCATCAGGCTAAGAGAAATACGCAACAACATAATCGCAGACAACAACATATTTCCAAACATTGACAGTGTTAGCACTACAACCATTTCAAGAGTTCTACAGAAACATCAAATCAGGATGAAACAGTTGTACACTGTCCCCTTTGACAGGAACTCTGAGCGTGTCAAGGAACTCAGGTACCAATATGTCCAGGTAAGATATCTAAAGTAATTTTGAACAACACAGCACACAGGCATTTTCTTTGAGATTTTGCACAACACAGTAAGCTATACAATTTGTGACTTACGGTACCTTGTGTATTCTCTAATTTACTGAAGAGAGTCATGGAGCTTGAAGCCAGTGAAACCGAACACACATTCATCTATGTGGATGAGGCCGGTTTCAACATGGTAAAAAGACGCCGCCGTGGAAGGAATGTAATCGGGAAAAGGGCAACTGTAGATGTTCCAGGCCAGAGGGGGGCTAACATCACGATGTGTGCAGCAATATCTGTTGATGGACTGCAGCTGCATAAGGCCATCATTGGCCCATACAATTCAGCACGCCTTATTGTTTTTCTTGATGAACCGTTTGAAAGGCTTTCAGCAGAAAGAGAGCAAGGGAGGCAGAATTCACCAGTATATGTGATTGTATGGGACAATGTGGCCTTTCACCACTCCCGCCAGATCACAGAGTGGTTTACGGCCCATCCCAGGATGATGTCGTTATTCCTGTCACCATACTCTCCTTTCCTCAACCCCATAGAAGAATTATTTTCTGCATGGAGATGGAAGGTTTATGACCACCACCCACATGACCAGATGTCACTTCTAGATGCAATGGCTGCTGGGTGTATGGACATAACAGTGGAACACATCCAGGGCTGGATAAGGCACTCGAAGAGATTCTTTCCTCGGTGTATGGCAAGAGATAACATTCAGTGTGATGTTGATGAAAATCTATGGCCAAATGCAGAGGACAGGATGGATGGGCCAGGCCAACAGTAGACTTCTGATATTGATAGGCAGACAATATATGTGCGAATTACTGTGTGTATACAGTGAAAATATTGCTATTTGGTATTTTTTGTTATTGATTGTAATGTATTTTGAGTAATTGATTGTATTGTATTTTTCTTTTCTGAACTACAGTATATTGCACTGTGAGACCAAATGGCAAAATATAGTAAACCCCCTGAAGAATACTGTTGCTTTTGTGATTTGTTTCTTTATCATATATTGTTTTACATTACACAGTAAAGATTGTTATTCTGGGTTTCCGATACAGTAAAACAATCATTCATTTAGAGTTTACTGTAAATTTACCACACTCAGTCATGACATCTATTGTGAGAGGCAAACCAACAGATCAAAAGTTTCTTTAGCTGCTTGGCTTGAAATATTTGTGGATGCAAAAATAGAGGAAAGGGAAACACATAATATATGTATTTTGCAATGCTCCAAAGTGTTTGTGTTTTTTAGTTCATTGTACATTGTGTGACAAAGTAGTCTTATGGGAGAAAGCATATGCTATAGTTATGGCAGCATGAGTCACTTTTGGGTGAAATATGAAGTGTTTTGGTGGTTGAAGTGCATTTTGCACCAAAGGTTAACTGATGTGCTCAGGTGTGTGTTTCAAAAGCACACTGTGTGAAGAGTTTTGAAGAAGTGGACATGGTATTGAGACAAGTGTGAAAACGATTGTAAAAAACTGTACACAGTTCCTTTTTGAAAGGAACAGTGAGCGGGGCACCGGCACCAATACGTCCAGCTATTGTGTCTATCCAATATGTCTTGTTCTATAGTGAGTTTTACACTATGCTACTCTACATCTAAACATGGGTTACAGTACATACAGTAGGACATACTGAAAAGCATTTACACATACTGTGCATGCCAAGCGTTTCTATCCAAGGTGTATAGCGAGAGACGACATAAGATGTGATGTGGACGAGAACATGTGGCCAAATGCTGAAGATCGTATTAGAACAGGACTGTGCATTTGTGTTTTTTCCCTTCTGTGCCTTTTTTACTGTATTTGTGTATTTTATTACACATTTTGAACCAAAGGCCATGTATGTTGGATTTTTTGTTCATCACTGGCAGCAATTTCATGTTGCTAATAAAGCTTTTACTGCAGCAATTCTGTCACTATTTTTTTTCTGCTGTACATTCAATAAAGTAAAGATGACTAATTAACTTTTAGATAGTATGTTGCCAAAATGCACACATTCAACACTCAACCAAAACAGTGGTTTACAGTAAAAGGAAACTGAATTATAAAAAACAATGGATTCATATTGTCTATTGTATGCAGGTAGAACTGAAACATGAAAAGTAATGCAGTTTTTGTAATGCCATCAACTGTTAATATTTTGAAAGTCGTTGTGCTATGATTGGCTATATGTTCCTCTTGGATAGAAAACGTGCTAGTGTTTTGAAAGAATGATTTGATATTGAGTCGGGTTTGCCGTGTTTTGATAGTGTATGTAGAGAAAGTATTTTTTGCATTTTGAAATGTAGAGTTCATGTTTAACAAAATGTGGTTTTGAACAGAAAATTAACTATTTGGCTAATTGTGTGATGTAGGTGTGTTGCTGTGTTAAGAGTTTAGAAAAAGTATCTTAAGTATAGGTAAACGCTTGTTAGCAAAAAAATACTAAGGGTGCAACCAAATCTGCAGCGTTCAACAGTTGCATCAATAGTACAAATTTTCCAGTAAAACAACAGGTGAGATGTGCATCCTTCAATGATAATTGAATTACATATTACAGTATAATATAGTATGTTTACATTTTTACATGTACTGACATTTTGAAATATATTTGTTTTAGGTTTCCTTATTTGTTTTAGGTTTCCTTAAGTACAGTAAATTACAATTTGAAGCAAATTGCTGCATTTCTGATTCATATTTGTTACATTACTTTAGTACAGTCAATAAAGTGAAAAGGTGTTATTCTTATTCTATAATGAAATAGTGATTTATCTGAAAAATCATTCAAAGATAAAAGTTCATCACTTATGTAATGCTCCCTGTTGTTAGTGTTTTTTAGGTTAGTGTGTTATGAGTGACAATGTATGCTTTCTGAGTGAGAATTGTTGCCAGTGTTATGGTCGAACAAGCTTATTTTGAGACATGAAGTGAAGTGTTTTGGTGGTTTGAGTGAGTTTTGGAGGTGAGATTAACTGTTTGGCCAAGATGCATGTTGGTAATGCAGAGTGTATGAAGAGTTTTGAAAAAGTGGCTTCAGTATTGACCAATGCTAGTTAGCAATCGAAAAAAACTGTAAAGTACTGCAATGTTTTCTGACAGCACTTTGTGTGCATGCGTTGCAATGTTTGAAATTTTAAAACCTGATGTCCCATGGCATGTTGCTAATGCATCAATCCAAGATTATGCCACTAGGGGCCCCAGGGCAAGCATGTTGTATGGGTCCGATACTGCCAGCGATCACCTTTCAACCCATTACATTTTGCACTTGCTCTGTCAATTACTAATCCAGTCAATAGCCCACCCCTTCAGACAGGAGATGGGTGAAGCAAAAATTACTAAAAAATGGCCAAATGTATAGCTGTTAACAACATACAATAAAAATATATTATAAAAATGTATGGGGCAAATAAATAAAATAAATATACAAATACAGGTGCAATGACTAAGATCTTTCCTGCCCCATAGCACAAAATGATTATATCTGCAGGGGGTTGGTAGGTTTGTTGATCAATACCAATGACTCAATGGCCTGGTGCTGAGATCTTTGGCTTTCAAAACTCACCCCCACTTCACTAGGCGTTTAAAAAAAAAAAAAAAAAAAACCTTTCACAAAATGGTATTGCACACAGAAATCTCATTGTAATTGAAGTCACATTCTTAATTCAGTTAAAAGTGGACAGACCATTCTAATTTTGCAGGAGGTGAAGGAGGTTGGATCATTAGTGTAAACTCAACTAAACACTAAGTAAGCCAGGCACACACTGACACCTCCCTATGCAACTTTTATTTTAGTAAACTAAAACACTGATCCTCAAGGTTTTGACTGAGTCCCTAAGTATTACAACTATGGATTCAGGATTCAAGTTATAATTCATGTGGGATGCATCTGATTATTGCATTCTTTTTCGAAAATGTTTTCTTATTGTTGAACATACATTTGAAAGCCATGGGATATTTTAGGATTCAGCATTAGGATATTTTAAATGATTTATTAAATGATTCTGAATGTATTGTAGAATGGGACATAATAGTGGGACATTGCGTCCTGCTGTTATTAGCCTATTTTTTGCATTCCAGCACTAGGGTGATCTGTAAATCTGCAAACCCCTTCAGTATGGGGCTTGGATAGGGCCCGCAACTCTGCAAAATAAAAGCAGTCTTTTCTGTTCATTGTACACATTACACAGTCATAGATACAGTACAAAGACAATCAAGTTTTATATTTTTTTTCAAATTGGAAAAAAAGTGAGTGAGGCTATTATTACCTAACATGTTGATTCCCATAGAACCTTATTTCTATCACTCTAATAGCAAGCTGTCATCAAAAGAATGTATGTCTTGTATGTAATTTGTAAAATTAAAAATTGTTTTTTAAAGAAGTTTAAATCATACTGGTCGGATTAGGGAGTTCAAGGAGGCTATAGAGATAAAATGTAAACCTCTTCCCTTTCTACAGCTTTTGAATCTTTCCACAGACTCCAGACAGTACAAGATAATCAGTAGATGGTGCAGATGAAATTTCTTTCGAGTCCATTTACTTGGAGGAATGACAACGACAATCCCTGAATGCCTAGCAGCTATCATTCCATCTCGGTAGGAAGCTATCCATCTTGTGTGGTCATGTCTTATGGACCACAGTTTAATGAATTTGTGACTCTGGCAAGGGCACTTGAATCACTATATAAGAGGGAATGGATATTAAGGTTACAGATGTTTTGCTGTGCAATCAAGCAATTCCAAATGACAAAACGCTATTTGAAAAAGACAGCCATGCAGTACAGTATGTACAGCTGTAATGAGGCAAGAGCCCAGTGGTGTAATTATGTTAATTAAGTTAATTAAGTTCAAAGATGTGATGCCACAAAATTCAACATTAATTTCTCTGATCAGGCTTTATAAATATATATAAATAAAATACATAATAAATACATAAATATAATACATATAAATAAATACATAATCAAATAGTAAATAAATTGCCACAGTGGTAACTCACCTTTTGAGCAGCTGGAGGCTTAGTGATGGTTGATGAACTAGTACTGACCCCAACTGATTGAACAACTGTCAAGGTAGGAGTTTGAGAGACAGCAGAACTAATAACAGAATGCTGAGAAATAGGTGATGATGATGGCTGAATACTTGCTTGAGGAGTAAGTAAAGAAATAGCGATGTTCTTCATTGCTGTAGTTTTACACAGATTTTCACGTAACTTGGAGGACCTTTCCTTAACTGCATATAGGAAGGTCTTGCATTCTGGATTGTTGAGGACCTCTTTTGGTACTGTTTGTGGACCACTTGGCTTTCCACTTTCCGTCTGTTGGGCACTGATGATCCAGTTGTTTATTTTCGGTCTATGGTGGCTTTGGGACATATTGGGTTGGGCAGGATCCTGGTAGATAGGCTTGCTAGGTTCTTCCATTTTTAGTTCAACAGTTTTAACCTTAGTACAAGATCCTCCTGCTGGATCCAAGGCACTGACCCATGAGGTACCAGAGGGGGATTGAAATGCCGGGTCGGTGGTCATGGATTATGGTTCTTGATTCTCTTCAGTCAACAGTCAAATGATGTCTTCCCTCAGCAGCCAAACCAAAGACAGCTCTATAGTCTCATCCAGTGAAACCAAAGGGGCTTTTGTTTCTTTTTCCTCGTTTTTGTTGTGGTTAACTTCCACGCTCACAGTTATGGTGCTATGGTCCTCTATGTCCTCAGGTATCTTAGTTTCTGTACACGTAACTATAGTGCCAACTAAAAGGTCTGGAGACACTGGCAGTGGCAGGCAGCAGCCACCCATGATCCTTGATAAAAAAGGCAGGAAGTCTTGGCCTGGTAATGATAATTGCCCATTTCCTTTATGGGAGAGTAGACTGTAGGAGGGGTGAGGTATGGGGCTGCTTTCATCAAGAGATTCATCATGCAACATGTTACACACTCTGACAACATGGGAAGATGACTGAAAATGTCATTATTAACAAGACAGTGAAACATTACAGACAAGAATTGAATATGGAATAGTCTGGTCAGTGCCTCATCAAGACCATCAAACCCAACATGTTGATACCAGTTCAGTTCTCTACACAGAGCATGGGCAGACTTTCCACAACCTCCCTCGGCCCCTTGGTAACATCCAATGGTTAATCTGATTCAGACACTCCCTTCATAAGATTTAGCACTTTTATTGGCTGGAAGATAGAATGGAGATATGAATATTTTCTTGAGACCACACGTGTAGAATGAAACTTCTAGTAGGCCTCACTACTGCTATGATTACATAGTGATGCTTGAGTGGTTAACAACCTGCTTTCAACAAGCCTTTAATTTTGTTCAATCTTGAGGTAATGGGTTTGTCACCAAAATCAATGAAATCCAGCTCAGGTTCAGATCAGGATGGCTGTTCTTTCCAATCATGGCCCTCCAGGTTTCCCAGTCATTGCCAACATGAGCGTTGAAGTGTCCCATTAGGACTATTGAGTAGGTGGAGACTTCTCCAGCATCCTACCAACCATCTCCAAGAAGGTCAGCCACCCAAAACTGGTGTTGGGTACATAAGTGCAAACAACAGTCAGGTTCCTTTCCGCAACTCGCAGTTCATTGTGCATATGCAAACTAGTAATTATCACAGTACAGTACAGTGGACAATAATATTGTTACATCTTTATCTGCAGGTCTCAATGTTGGCAGATGGTCCATCGAAAAACTCCCACTCCCTTAAATCAGCAACACCTTATATAAAACAAAAGAATGTGATCAGTTTATCGGTATTATTTATTTTCAATCTTTGTTAACTGATTTGTCAACCTGGAATGTTACTGCAACACTAAGTTGTATATAGTACTATAGGTGTCAATGTCAAGTTGAGATTTTGGTCAGTGTTAAAGAATGTCATTTTACTATTTCCAGTACAAGTACAGAGAATGGCATATTAAATAATTCACAAGTATAAAAAGATCAAAGAAATGCCTGTGAAGAAGTTTAAGCGTTATTGGAAATCTTCTGATTTGTCTGTACAACCCACAAATGGAAACTACCTATAAATTTGTCTGTCTTTGGTATTGCCACATAAATTATGAGGATTCTGTAGCAGACACTTTGATTATGGATAATTTATTTTAGATAAGCACACAAAAATCTCTTTTGGGTTAGATTTTTTTCATGATATGTTCACTGATGCTGTTTGGCCAAGATGATGTCTGGAATCAAAAGTTAATTTGTTGAAGAGAGCTAAAATGTATGTATCCGAAAATGTCTTCCTACAAACCTATCACGTGTAACAAGCATTGGTGTTTCAGGAGCCCTAAAACATTAATACATGACTTGTGAAATTAAATTCCACTAGAATTGAGGTCAGTGCTATTTAAAGACAAGCCTTACCCCTATATAATTAAATGGGTCAGTGAGCAGCAGGATTATCAGATACCCTTTCTGTGAAAATAATTTCTCACACAGACAGTTTAAAGTTGGTGGAACCAAATAATAAATTAAATTAAAATGTAAGTGGGTATACATAACCATAGATATGAATTACTATTGTTGACCATGAATTTAAAAAACATTCTGCATATCTTTCATCCAAAGTAATATTGTTAATTACAATGTTACTTTCTGGATATTCATTAATTAATTAATTCAACCTTTATTTAAGCCTCAAGGAATCATTGAGGTTTCCCTCATTTACAATGATGTTGAGATAACAAAGTTAAAGAAAAGAGAAAGAAAGTAATGGTAATTACAATCATATTAAAACAATAATAATAAACAAATGAAACACAAGAAGAAAAAAAAACATAACAGTCAAAACAATTACATACTGAAACAGAGTAGTTACTGGTCATTGTTCTAAACTGTCCAAAGGTTATGAGAGAATCTTTAGGGTGCGTTGAAGATTGTTCCATGTGTTTGGAGCAGAAAAGCTAAATGCTGACTTGCCAAGTTCAGAACAAACTTGGGGGACTTCATGAGCCAGTCATTTGAACATGTGTGGTAGTGACCAAAGATCCAACCCAGCATAGTTGTGATATTGAGAGGTAATTTTTCAACAAGGGCTTTGTAGATAAACACTATACCATATAGTATAATTAGATAGTATAATTTAGTGTATTATTAAGATTATTTTCTTGGGCAATTTTGCCTTTATTTGATAGATGACAGGAAAGATTGAGGAGACAGAGGGGGATGACATGTGACAAAGGTTCCGGGCTGGATTTGAACCCAGTATGTTTCAGTTGCACAGTATACACCTTAGCCAAATGAGCCACAAGGACAACCCATCCACCCTATCCATTTCCCCAGTTAAATTGACCCTCCTGGGTTCTTAATAAGAATGTTCCTTCCACATCTTTGGTGTACAAACATTCTGGGATGGCTTCTAATTGGTGTGTGATGACACAAAATAATTGCACATACCAATGTGACAAGATCAACTATGGAGTAAACAAGGATAAATTATAGGGTTCCGTTGAAAAACAAACCAGGAAATAGTTGTTGCCTTTAATCCTAGCCCGGTGCTGTTAATATTGCCATGTTTTACAAACAAATGGCTGATTACAATGTTCAAGATCTTTGATTTCTCAAAAGCAGATGGTGCAGCCTGAAGGCATCTTCATCTTCATAATTGGAAAGAACAAACTGGAAATTCAAAGTAAAACAACCTACTGTAGTGCCCCAATTGTAATTGGTCACTTGGTCACTAGCAGTTGGTGGCTACAGTATTCCTTGTGAAATTCCTACAAATAACATGAAATAGCACACCTGGAATATTAATTCTATTGTGGAAAAAAATAACCAACAGCCATGATGTAAAGATTACTTCACATTAGGGAACAGATGTGCTGAGATTCTGCTGTTCCATACTACAGCAAAATTAGTTTCAGAATCATAATCACTTTAATCAATGTATTGACATACTGACGACTTATATATTAGCTTCCTCAAAATATACAGTATTTATGTGTGTCTCATTCCCCTTACTTCATTCTGCACTTCAAGTGTGTTTGATGGGTCCATTACTGTTGCAATTAAAAGGAGTGAATTGAAAGTAAAACCTAGTTAGGTGCAGAGAAGGAATCTTTCACTAAGAATCCCTTGATTCTTTGATTTTCACATAGCAATTCTAAAATTATGAATTTTCCCCTAGCAATTTTCATCATACAAGTCTCTACGCACAAAGCAATCACCTTAAGAAAAAATAGCAAACCAATCATATGAGCTGGCTCAAACCATATTGAGCTGGCTGTCAGAGAGCAGGGCAAAAGCCCAACATATCACAGTCCCACCAAACAAACCCCAGGAACTAGTGCTGAAACCATCAAATCAAATCACATTTATTTGTATAGCCCTTAATCACCGTTACAGTCTCAAAGGGCTTCACAGTGCCCAACATGTGAAACAGTAAATGGTTAGTACACAACATCTCCCAGCCTTAGACCCTCAACAGAGGACAAGGAAAAACTCCCAAAAAAAACCTTTTAGGGAAAAATTGGAAGAAACCTCGGGAGGGGCTACTCGGAGAGGGATCCCCCTACCAGGATGGTTGGGTGTGCAATAGATGCCGAGTTTTGGCAAGCAGCTTATACACAATGCATAAAAGTTTATTATGGTGGGACATCCAGATCTGATGGGGCGGCATCACAGCAAACGGCAGCTCAGTCAGTGTCATCGTAGGACTAGGGGACCACGCAGGTGCCAACACTGCCCAGGTAGGAGAACACAAACGCCCGCTCAGTCAGCATTGTCCTAGGAGGGGGGGGACGCCAACTCTGCCGAGCTGCAGCCTGGTACAGATAGGAGACACACCCATACACACACTCTCACTCATACAGACAAACATGACCTGCGTCAGTGGACAGGAACAGCTAGACCAGGAGAATAGGACATGTAGGCAGGATGCTAGTATCCATCGGCAGGAACCGGAGCTAGGATGAGCTAACTGGTCTAGCCTTACTCTGAGAAGAGACTGAGCCACTCCCTCAAGGCTGGTCAAATGATAGAGAATACATTTTTGTCAATGTTTATGGCAGTATGCGTGGGTCTAACTTTTTTCAGCAAGTAAGTTGCTGTAATTTATTGTGGGTCAGCAGGAAATTTGACAGGGGGCGCGGCGGGAGAAAGATAGTCTTAATTGGAAGGACTGTACTGTAATTTTCAGATCGAGAGATGCCGCTGCCAGAGGAAGAAATAAATGCAGACTGGTATAACTCGACAGTAGATATGGGGGAAAAATGGCGAGGGGGGCACAGTCTCAGACTGAGCTACTGTAAACTCTAACCTGGCAGACTCTGCACCCCTTGTACCTATATGCCTGGCAGGTTCTCTAATTGCCTGCAACCCGGCGAGCTCTAGGGACATGTGTCACATCTCTCTTAGACATCTCTCTATGTTTCTAGATAATAAAGCAGCACCTAACCCATTAGGGTGGAGGCTGTCAGCTTTCAGCAAGCCGGGTTTGCCCCAGAAGGAGGGCCAGTTATCTAAAAAAACTAATCCCTTTTCTTCACAAAACTTAGCCAGCCAGAGGTTGAGGGAGACTAACCTGCTGTAGTTCTCATCATTACCCCTCGTGAGAGGTAGGGGGCCAGAGACAATTAATCGATGCCGACACATCTTCAGGAAGATAATTGGTCTGACAGTTATCCAGATACATGCTGGGAACAATGAGTCTGCTATTGAGCTACACAACTAGCCCCTCATTGCTGAGGTGGAGAACATGCTTGCTCAATATAGTATAAAGGTGTCCAAGAGGGTGGAGAAGGTCAACTGGCACCTGGATTCCCAAGAGATCCTCTGTTTGGTTTCCAGCCCAGACAGACAAGGCAGTCAAGCCCAAGAAAATTGGGATTGCTCGCTTCTTCCACAAAGTCTTTAGATTCTGCTGCTGCATCTCTAAGCAGGACGTTGACGACTGGAGCCTATCACCTCTACATTTAACACTACCTCTCCTGCAATACATGTACCTTATGATGATTTTACTGTATGATTCTGCTTTTGCTATGATTTTTTTGTATGATGTCGAATGGACAACTCACAATACAACATCAAAAAACATTTGATGAATTGAAAACATTTACATTCAAATTCCAACATACCGTACATCCTGAAACTTTCTCTGATTGTATGTTTTTATTTCTGTATTTATATTGTTCATTTCTGTATTTATATTGTTTATTTCTTTACTTGTCAATAAACATCCAAATAACCAAATTTCTATTGTGATACTTTTTCCTGATATTGTTCCACTGGTTGATCAACTGTAGTCCTTTTAAACATCTATTAAATGTGGCAGAACACTGTGAATGTCTGAAGTCATCCAGAAGGGGCAGTTTTCTGTAACAGTTGAATTCACAAGCACCAAAACCTAAATCCTTTTGATAAATTTATTAAATTGTTTGTGACATTGTATTGTAATAAATTAACTGATGCAATGCATCAGTGCATGTTATATGCATGTTATAATAATACTTATAATAATAGGCATGGCAGCAGGGTGCCATAGTGACTTGATAGACTCTAAAATAAAAACTACAACCGCTACTACAAGCAAACATACTGTATATAGATGGCTGTGTTCATTATAGATAGATAGATTAGTTGTACAGCAGATGGATGGCATGTTTACATATATAATATAGCCACAAGCGGCGATTCGCAGGTTCAAACCATTTTGTTACTGCAAACTGCATGCAGAGTGAAGATAAATTCAACAAAAAAATATATGCAGTTAACTGTAAATCTCTTTCTCTACGATTCTCTCTCTGGAGTGCACGGTTCTAACTCTGCACCTGTGGTGTAACTTTTTTTCCGAGAGAGGAAAAAAACCAACGTCTTTCTTAAAAGGGATATTCACTAATTAAAGGGGAATGTTTCACTATGAATTTGTAGAGACATACGTTTTAATTGTTTCTTCTTACAAATGATTTAGTGTCAACATTTTTAATTGTAGCCTAATTTATTTGTAACTTAATTTATAAAAATTTGCGCCAGGCCCACGCCCTTGATCGACAATGCCACCCCCTATTGATCAATTTTGAAAACATTTTGGGGACATGTTTCAATAGCTTAATTAAAAATGTCCACCAAGTTTGGTGATTTCTGAACAAACTCATTGATTTAAGGCCAAATTTGCACCAGGCCCATGCACGTTTGGAACTGGTGGCGCCCCCTATTGAGCGATTTCAAAATAATTTTACACACATGGTTCAACATTGTTATGAAACATATCCTGCGAGTTCTGTAATGATTGGACAAACAATTTCTAATTTATAGTCTGATTTGTGTTATGGGCCACGCCCATGTTTTGCATTTGTAGCTCCCTCTTGTGGTCGATTTGAATGAAACTTTCAAGGTATGTTTCAGGTACTTATGTGGACATATCCTGCAAGTTCTGTGATGATTGGAGCAACGGTTGTTGACTTTGGTCTAATTATGTGCTGAGCCACGCCCTTTTGAAGTTCATTGGTCAATATCTTGAAAACTAAATAAGGTATCAACAACCTTTATGCAACTTTTGATAAGCATTATTGGACCAAGCAAATTCTGCTTGGTCCAATAATGATCCACAGAAAATTTGGTAGCAATCGGACCTACGATCTAGGAGGAGATGTGTGAAATGTGAGATGTGTGAAAATGTGTTTTTCAAAAAATTCAAAATGGCGGAAAATCTAGTCAGGCGGACTTGGTGGTTCTTGAGGCTTTTTTGTAGAGCACATTGAGCTGGACTTGTGTGTCAAATTTCAAGTCAATCGGAGTCACTGTGTGAGGGGCGTGGCCTTTCCAAAATTTCGCTTTTGGGCCTTAATTACAGTGCCACCATCTGGCCGATTGGGCTCATGTTTCTTGGGAAGCATTTGCACATCATTTCCAGTTATTGGACCAAGTTTCATGGTTTTAGCTCATTCCAGCTCACGGGAATTTGCGACGCGGCATAAGACTACAAAGAATAACTAGAAATGCATTTCCCGCGGAAAATGCGTGGGATTGCTGTATGGCAAACCGCAAAATATATATTACTCTGTTGTACTGGGTGGTCACTAAGGTGTCCTGGGCCATTGCGAGGGTGTCCTAGGCTGTTGCTAGGGTGTCCTGGGCCGTTGCTAGGGTGTTGCTAGGGTGTCCTAGGCGGTTGCTAGGGTGTCCTAGTTGGTTGCTAAGGTGTCATAGTTGGTTCCTACGTTGTTTATAGGTCTAATATGTCATTGCTAACGTTTAGTGGCTGGATCCAAAATGGCCGCCTGGATCCAAAATGGCAGCATTTGTAGTAGTACTAGTCATAGTGCTTCAGAGTTGTATGAAGTTGAATGCAGTTGCATTACAAATACATTGAGGTCTATGTGATTGCTAAGGCATACTCTCTGGATCCAAAATGGCCACCTTGATCCAAAATGGCGGCATTTGTAGTAGTACTAGTAGTAGTACTTGAAAGTTGTATGAAGTTGAATGCAGTTGCATTACAAATACATTGAAGTCTATGAGAGTACAAAATACATTGAAGTCTATGGAGAGTTCAAAATACATGGAAGTCAATGGGGAGCACAAAGTACTTCATAATTCCTAAAGTACTACTAGTATCTCTTATAAAAGACATAGCACACCTCCCCCAATAATTCCGGACAGTTTGACATATGACACGTGCATGTAGCTCGAAAATTGCGGGAGATACAACCGCGTTTTTAAAACTTGTGTTTATCTGCGATAACTTGTGAATCGTGCAAATTTCTGCCACCGTTACTAATTTCCACACCCCGTCGCATAATTCGGCACATTTCGATACCTGAACCACATATGTGGCACAAGCGGATTTCGCGCTACAGGTGAGCAAAAAAAACCCATAGGGATCAATGCAATAGCGCACGGAAGAATAATAAGCCTGCAAGATAACAATAGTGGGTTTGCTGTTACACAGCAATCCCACTAATAACTAGAAATGCATTTCCCGCGGAAAATGGGTGGGATTGCTGTACGGGCAAACCGCGAAGTATGTACATGCGGGCTGTACCGGGTGGTCGCTAAGGCCTACCAAATACATTGTAGTCTATGGAGGGTCCAAAATGCATTGAAGTCTATGGAGGGTCCAAAATACATTGAAGTCTATGAGAGTACAAAATACATTGAAGTCTATGGAGGGGACAAATGCATTGATGTCTATGAGAGTACAAAATGTATTGAAGTCTGTGGAGGGTCCAAAATACATTGAAGTCTATGGAGGGTCCAAAATGCACTGAAGTCTATGGCGTACAAAATATAGTAAGTACATGTGCTAAGCTTAAGGGATATAAATGGAGCACAAGACACAAATCAGATCAAATCAAATCACATTTATTTTGTATAGGACACAATACAGGTTACAATATCACAATGCCCATATTATGAAAACAATAAATGATGAGTACACAACACCCCCTGACCTTTGACCCTCAAAGAGGACAAGGAAAAACTCCCACAAAACCCTTTAGGAAAAAACTGGAAGAAACCTCAGGAGGGGCTACTCAGTGAGGGATCCCCCTACCAGGACGGCCAGGCGTGCAATAGATGTTGAGTTTGGGCAAACACAGAGTATACAAAATACACATAATAGTTAAAAACAGCAGCTCAGTCAGCGTCATCCTAGGAGTGGGGGACCATGCAGATGCCAACACTGTCCAGCTACAACCTGCAAACAGATAGCACACACACACACACACACACACACACACACACACACACACACACAGTGTGTCAAACTGACTGATCAAATAACTTAATAACTTAACTAATGTTTGCAACCAGTTCTTTATACAATATTAGAATGTCTATTCTCAGAAAGCATGAGAAAATACATGTTGCTTTATACTGAAAAACAACTTAAGTTAATTTAAGTGCTGTATATGAGACCATGCATGTTGTCAATGGATTCAAATTCAATTCAAAATGTGCTTCATTGGCATGTCAAAATATGATGCTGCCAAAGCAGTATACATTCTATAGTATGATGTGTAAGTATGTACATTTGAGAAACATTGTGTAATATTATCAGATTATTTCATAACTCACCTGTTTATTTGTTGAGTTTCTGCAGCACAGATGAATCAGGAGATGTCTTTGGAGATGGTAGAGACACCCTAGGGACATAAATGAGACAAATTCCTTCCATCAATACTTTGCATGGAGAAAAAACAATCATAGGGCAATAACAAGACAAAGTTAAGTGTATATATATATATATAAAGTATATATGGCACCTCACCTGATACTTCCCAAGGAAGTTTGTTGTCGTACGTCAGGCCCCTCACCAGAGACCAGTCCAGCATGGTTACACCTGCAAACAGATAGGAGACACACCCATACACACACAGACTCATCCACGTACACTCACACAGACAGACATTACCTGCGTCAGTGGAGAGGAGCAGATAGACAGGCACAACATGTAAAAAAAACCTCAGTCAAAACAAGTATGAAGATTTCAATGTTATATTAACTACAAGTGTCAAATTGACCAAATAGACAGTAATAATAATAATAATAATAATAATAATAATAATAGGTAAATAACAAGAAAAAGTTAAGTATATATGACACCTCACCTTATACTTCCCAACAAAGTGCTGTTAGTTTGCTGTTGTTCGTCAGGCCCCTCACCAGAAACCAGTCCAGCATGGTTACACCTGCCAGGACCGTCCGCTCCCGCTAGCGTTGCTCTCAGGGTCCTTAGGGCACTCAAGCCTCTCCACCACGGCAAGGTCACAGCAACAGGGTGAGGAAAAATAGTTATAATAGCTCAAAACATTACTGTCAATCAAGACTCTTGGGAGAGAAGACTCGATTTCACCCAGTTACTGTCACGGTCTCCGCCGTGCCCCCTGTGTTTCCCCATGTGTCTCTACCTGTCTGTCCCTGTCTGTGTGTGTGTATGTGTCGGCGGGCGTGGCTCCAGTCTCCGGCTCCTCCCTGCATCATCACCTCATCCCGATCACCTGCTCTACCCCGCACACCTGCTATCCGTCAAGTCATCACCACCAGTATAAAAACCCCGGCTTTCCATCCACTCATCGCCAGATCGTTGATTCAGCCAGTGTGGTCAGCTCACGGTCCCGGCCTACTTCAGCAACTACTAGCGAAGTATTTTCCCAGCCTTGTGTATTCTGTCTCCACTAACTGTGTCTCTTCTCATCCCAGGATCTCCACCCGTACCCAGCCATACCGCATTCCTCCCTGCCTGTCTACCTGCTCTTCCTCTGCCTGCCACGTTCGCCACCAGTCTCTCCGGCTCCCCCTGCTTCCGCCTCCAGCCCTGTCCACTACCTCCGCTCCTGACTACCCCCCCGGTTTCCTCTTCACAATAAACCTTTGTTCATCCTACCTCTGAGTTCGGTTCTGCTTTTGGGTCCCACCTGTGATATCGTAACAGTTACAATACATTTGTTATGTGTGGTCAGTGGTCAGCATCTTTATTGACTTTCATACATGATATTGTTTCCAGTTTCTAACACAGGATTGTGATACATGAAATACATTTGCAGTGTGCCTGATTCAAAGAAGTGTTGTGGTGTAGAGCATCTTTATTGACTTTCACATATGATTAATTCCAGTTTAAAACACAGTACACAGGATTGTGATAGCTGTAATACGTCTGCAGTATCCCTGATTCAATGCAGTGTTGTGGTCTGGAGATGTAAATGCGATCCAGCAAGGTTCTTCCTTCAGTTGTGGCATCTTCAATCAACTGTGTGAATCCTTGTGCTTGAAACATTTCAGCGATGGACTTGCTTGCGCTTGACATGAGGTCTTGATTGAAATCTCCACATACAATTATTGGATGGTGATCCATGATTTCAATTGCATCCAGAAGACTCCGTAAATTTGGTAAAAAGTCTTTGAGATTGTAATCTGGAGGTCTGTAGACAGCAGCAATCAACACATTCACTGGGGCCTCAACTTGGACGACAACAAACTCCAAATCGGTCACATTGTGTATGTACTGTTTTTGATGTCCTTGCAAGTGGCTTTTAGATAAATGGCAACTCCACCACCCTTTTCTTTTGCTCTTTGAGTACTGTTGTTATAAGAGTTCTCTCTGTTGCGTTTAAACATGTTGTAGTCTTGTAAATGGAGACTGTCAGGAACAATGGTGCCAGTTAGATGGGTTTCAGTTAAACACAAAATGTCAGCAAGTCTCAGCTCATGGTGACTCTTGATATCGTCGATGTGATGTAGCAACCCCTCTGTATTATGGTGAATCACTGTCAGAGTGTTGGCCTGGTTGGTTGTCAGTGATCTCTTCAGAAGTGGCATTACACTGTTGCCTGTGGCTCTTGGCATGTTTTCTAAGGCAGTTGTGTCATGCCTTGAACCTTGTGAGTCGTACACGCAAAAGCCAACTTCATGGAAAACTGTCTTCGAACTGTGCCTTTTTTTGTCATATTTTCCTCTACTCTGTCGATGTAGACCAAATTATCAGGTTCTCCAGGTACCTTGCCACGATGTCTCTGTCCTGCATGTTCGTTATCCAGTTGTAACCCCAACATTTTCACAACAGTTCTATCATCCTCCACTTGGGTCACTATTTTAGCAATTTTGCCAAACGAGCCATTCACAAGTCCATCTTCAACATCTATATTTCTGGTTAGCATCACACGGGCACCTTCAGCAACTATCAGTGTGTCCTGCAGATCTCTTTTTTGACCTGGAAGTGGTATAGTTTGTCTCGCCATTCTGCCTGTTCTGGGATCTTTCCTGTAGTCATGTGCATCAATGTTGATGATACCTGTGTGAAGCAGTTATTGTGGCCTTGTTGTGTTCGTCCACCTGTTTATTGGTTGCAAAGACGTGCAGCACGTCATTTGGGCAATCTGCTGGAGCAGTCACACGTTGTGAAAGCAAAGCTTTGTCTCCATCCGATAAGCTCTCCTGCTTTTGTTTCACGCGAATCCTGTTCAACATCTCAGCAAAAGCAAGGTCGTCTTTCTGTCTCATGATCTCTGTCAGAGTGATCATCTGAAAACGATTATGCCAGAAATCAACCACATCTTCCTTATACACACAGAGAGGTCTGGCTTTTCCAAGAGGTGGGAGCTGATAGAAGTCACCAACAGCAAGAACCGACATTCCTCCAAAGGGTTTTTCGTTTCCTTTGATTTGTTGCAGTCTCCAGTTAACATAGGAAAACAGACTTTTAGAGACCATTGACACTTCATCAATGATGATAATCTCAGCATTGCGCAGGTCGGCTCTCACTTCATCCAGTTTGTTTCCAAGACCTTGATAATGACCACGTAGGTTTCTAGGCAGTTTGAGTATGGAGTGCAGAGTTTTGCCAGCGATGTTAAAAGCTGCAATACCAGTGAATGCAGACAACAGTACTATGGGCATTGATATGTCTGTCTCCTCATGTAGTCTGGGCTGTTTGAGCAATATCTTAGTCGCCTCTGTGTAGATGCACTTAATCAGATGTGATTTGCCAGTACCGGCACCGCCAGTGACAAAATAGAAGAACTGCTCAGGATTTTGTCCCCACACACGCTTTATACACCAGTCTCGGACAGTGTAGAATATGGAAGCTTGGGTCCGGTTTAGACTTTGATACATTCTGCGCACGACTTCAGGACTGATTTGGGGAGGCTCAATTACCGGCACTCTCGGGACAGAACGAGTGTTGTAATCAGGAACATCATCTTGCTCATTTTCTTCCTCGGGATCTATCTCTTCACGTTCTGCAAGATATTCCAAGCGAATCAACTCTGAACCAGGTGCAAGTGAGCTCCATGCATCCTCAGGTGGTCCCATTTGTTCCAACTGTTTAACGGCTTTATCTATCTCCTTACTGTGTTCCTCATACTTGTCTTTGTTTCTCTTGACAATACTATACACAGACTCAACACAGTTGGTCCCTGGTAGTTGCACACAAGCCTCACGGTAGAACGATTGGTACGTTGGGAACCTTTCGGGTTTCAGTTGGTTGTCTGAGCGGTAAGGGAGGTAGAGTTTAAGGAGTGTGCCACAGTAATTATCTGTATCCTTTACCTGAGAGGGGCAATAATATCTGATGACAGCAGGCCTTCCTTTTCTCATTTTTACAAATCCCATATCATTAAGTAGGGGGTATGCATCTTTACTCTGCTTGCCATAGACAATCCTACAGGTGGAAGCAAAGTCAGCCAAGCACATGCTCTCAAATTCCTTTGAGTCGGGCCTAAACTTGTATTTCTCAGGTAAACCGGTCATCCACACGTTCTCTGAATCGGGGGTTCTGTTCTCAAGACATCCGAGAGGAAGGCTCATTCTCAGGCCGTTGTCTTGTGTCTGAATGAAGATAACACTGCGTGAGCACATTTTTAGTTTCAGACTAGTTGTGCGAGCGACAGATTCTTGTGCACTGACCTCTCTTTTTTTAGAGTAAATCTGCATGATTTGCTGCATCTCCTCTCGTTCACTTACCTCAGTTTGAGCCATGTTTTTGATGACAGATTTCAGCATTTCACTCATCTCGTGCTCACCCTTAGTCACATAGGATGTAATGTACATGATGCAAGAGTACGCATTAAGTATGAATTGGATATCCATGTTGGCATCCCAGGCTTTGAGGAGATGGGGATTGTATCCATTGACCCAGCAGTCCTTTGGCTCACGCTTAAGAATAATCGCGGTTGAGCTGTTCAGTGTTTGTTGATATTGTTTATACTCTTCAAGGCTCAAATTGCACTTTTCCAGTATCTGTGATGTGGTGTAACATGAAGCTGTGGGATCATTAAGTTCTGGGTCTGCATCGGGGTCTGGAAGCTGGCCTGATATATAGCGGTCAACAAAGTCACAAACGGTCTGGTCGCTGTCTTCTTCAAACTCAGGTGCATTCTCAACCCAAATCAAGCAATGAATGTGAGGGCTTCCTCTGGCTTGGAATTCAACACGATAAAGGTAATCAATGACCTTACCGACGGGCTGAGCATCTGACAGAATCAAATCTCTAAATAAAGCATCCACTCGTTTCTCAAACATGCGCATAGTGGTGACAGGGTTGCTTATCAGGATTTCACACTTGGTGGCATAGTCCATCTCTGCAGGGTTCACCTGTTCCCCTTGTTGTGCTTTTATTACAGTAATAACCTCTGGCCATCTCATCTCCGCAGCGCTGAAGGTACAAAAGAAGGTAGGAATGCCTAGCTGTCTCATCATGGCAAACAGATCTTTTGTTGTTCTCTCCCAGTAAGCTGGAGTTCCTCTCAGTGGCTGCATGAACCTGGTTGCATCTTTGTTCCTCACTAGTCTTTCAACCTCACGTTTGTCTCTAACATTTTATTGCTTATTCTACGTCCATCTCTGGTCACAGGCTTGCCTTTACGGAGCTGTATGGTCATACTGGAGGATGCCAGATGTATTTCTGTGATAAACTGTGCAAAAAAGAGGTAACCTGTATCTTTTGCAAATCTGTTATCAACACCAAACAACCTTGCATTAAAGTATCGGCTTGGGGATATCCTTTTGTCTCTCCGCTCATCTAATGTATTCTCACCAGTAGGGAACTGAACAGGAAAAGCCATTGCCTCTAGTTTGGGGATTGCAAAAAAGCCAACTGGCCTGTTTCCTTCTGCAGGGGCAACACAAAATACACCGTCTTCACCATAAGTCAATATCTCATGTCCTATGTCAGCTGGTTGTAAACACGTGTCTAGTATCACTTTACCGTTATTCCCATCCTGTTCAGATTCAGGTGGCTGCTCATCTTGGGCATCAGTCTCGTTTTCCAATTCTAATATCTCACTTTCAGGGAAATCTTCCATCATATCGGCATCATCAGAGAAGCATGACAAGTAATATGAATAATCCTCGTTTTCCATCAGCGTCATCTGCTGGATTCATGTCTGGATTTGGCATTAAAGGGCTTTCTTCATCTATTAGTATTTCATCATCATCAGTGTCCATCCCTTCAGAGAAACCTTGAGGTGGCACCACGTCAGTATCCTGCTGTTCTGATTGGCTCTGATTTAACACATTTATTTCTGAAGGTCCTGGCATTTCACAGACATCAAGAGAATCATGAACCAGATCTGGAATGGATTCATCATCAGACACGTCCTCTCTGATTACAACGTCTTGGTACTCTGAATGTGTTTCTTTAAGTTTTGCTAGACCTGCCAGCACATTTGTCATGTTCACAGTTTGGAACTGCGTATAACCTTTGTAGGCCAGACGTCTTTTGAGCTTTACTTTCAAGAGCTGGGCTTCACTATGGGGCCTTGGTAGACTGTTGACTGTTGTCTCTACTTCAGAGGGTACACACACCACATTACCTTTGCCGTCCTTTGGGAAGTGCAATGATTTTTGCAAATGGAAGAACTTTTGCTATTAGCTGTCTTTCAAGTCCATTCAAATCACAAAGTTCCTGAGGAATGGGTGACAGTGCTAGTTTGTTGGTCACAGCAATGCTAGGAATGCTTCCTGACTTCAGATTGTCATCACAGCAATGGTAGATCCACTCTTGTCTCCTCTCTGCTGGTACTGTACATGGTTCTACACATTCTTCATTACACACATGAATGTAGTCTCCTGTCAAGCAAGTAGTCACAACATTTGGATTCCTCTTGTATTTTGAATGATTGCATATCCTCACCTGATTAGGAAATAAGGCTCTATGGCAGACTGTACAGACATAGCTAGGACCATGCTTAATTTGTTCTTGGAAAACTTTAATGGCTGCATCTATCACCCTTTTCTCCTTAATCAGTTTTTGATGTTGCTGCAGATGTCGCTCTCTGTATCTTCTTTGTATTTTCAGTGCACATCTCATCTTGTGAAGCATTCTGAAGTCTACTTCATTGTAGTATATTTTGCTCTTGTGAAGGGTACAGCGTTGTATATGGTGGAGTCTAAAAGCAGGGTAATTTTTGTATCTATTCATTAGAGTATATTTCTGTTTCAATCTATACAACGGGTCACTTGCATAGCGTGATGTAATATAGGACTTTTGTTTTCTGTGGAAATCGGCGTCGTTGTGGTACCTCCTGTTCAAATACAATTTCTTTTTTAAAGCATAGTTGGGGTCAACTGCATATTTATTTTGGGCTGTCTGCTTCTTCTTCATCTGATACTGCTTGCAGCTCTTATATTTACTTCTTTCATACTGTTTTTGTTTTTCCTTTCTCCCTTTGTAAGATGTGGAAGATTTTCTCTTTTGAGTTGTTTTCTTTACTCTATATCTTTCTTGTCTGATTGCCTTTCTTCGTTGATTCTTGCTCAATGTATTAAATATATTTGGTGGTAAATGAAGATTTATTTGCCTTTCATGTTGAAAGTCTTGTACTTCAGGTTCTTTCACACTTGGAGATAAAGGCATCTGTTCTTTTGTAGGCATTTCTGTAATTTTATTCTCTGATTCACATCCTTCACTCTGTGCTACACTACTGACCTGCATCTCAACTGGGCTGGAAGTCAGTTCATGATGTTGGCTGGCAGAATCCGACATGTTGATCGTTTGAAATGAAACTGGCATGAAGTCGTATTGCGTCTTACCTGGCATGTTGGCATACATTGTTTGAATCCTGGCAATCATATCATTCAATCGTGTGAAAGTCAGCATCACCGCAGTTCCATTGTAGCCAGTCGGCATTCCTTCAGCATCTCTGGAGTGAGAGTCAAAGAAGCCGTGTGACTGCTCCAGCAGATTGCCCACACACATACCTCCCTTCATCCATAAGCTTCCTTTTAGTATCAGTGTACAGAGCATCACCTTTGGTCAGGATCTTATCAAGGTCAGCACTCTTTAAATCTGTCTCCTCGTTTTGGTGTGCTAGAAATGAAAGGGCCATACAGGTACACTGGACACCTTGAAAACAAAGCATATTTAGTGCTATACTGAGAATGAGAGGCTCGAACACAAGTAACATGTTTTTCCACACTTGGAGATGTAGTAGTCATCTGTTCTTTTGTAGGCGTTTCTGTCATTTGAATCTCTGTCACCTCTGGGCAAATATCATTGTCATTTTGTTTTCCTCTTTGCTTCCCTTTTCTAACTGATTTTCGTCTCCTCTGCTTGGTCACCTGTACATTTTGTTGTCTGTCCTGTTTGTTTAAATGTGATGAACTCATCTCTGATACATCAACAGTTGAAGACATTGTCTGACAATTAGACTGTTCAAAAGAATCTTCCATATCTGTTTGCAGGACATTTGTAGGGACATCTGTATGTTGGTTGTCTGTCTGTTCATCCTGTGAGACATTGTTTATCACCTCTGACATTGGTACATTGATAGAGGGTTCACATCCTTCACTCTGTGCTACACTACTGACCTGCATCTCAACTGGTCTGGAAGTCAGTTCATGATGGTGACTGGCAGAATCCGGCATGTTCATGGCTTGAAATGACACTGCCATAAAGTTGTATAGCATCTCACCTGACATGTCGGCATACATCTTTTGAATCCTGGCAATCATATCATTCAGTCGTGTGAAAGTCAGCATCACCGCAGTTGCATTGACAACATCCAGCATTCCTTCAGCATCTTTGGAGTGAGAGTCTAAGAAGCCATATCTCCCTGATTTGTCCTTGAACACAGCAATGCAGAGGGAATCAACTAAAAGCAAAGCCTGGTTAACATCAGATGACAAACATTCAAGTCTTCTGGAAAGCTTAAGCCATACGTTCTCCATTTCAGGAAAAGGAGCTGGTGCTCTCAACTGTCCACTCTGTTTCAGATTTTAACACAGTGTATTTCTGTCTGTCTGGACTGAATCTGGTACTTCATCAAAGGTTAAAAAAGCCCCCCCATACCTCCCTTCTTTCAAAAGCTTTCTCCTAGTAGCAGTGTACAGAGCATCACCTTTGGTCAGGATCTTATCAAGATTAGCACTCTTTAAATCTGTCCCATCATTTTGGTGTGCTAGAAATGAAAGGGCCATACATGTACACTGGACAACTCTTGAAAACCTAAAATATCTGGTGCTATACTGAGAATGAGAGGCTCGAACACAAGTAACGCTGGGTGTGATACCTGCTTGCTTGGTACATTCAATCAGTGGTTTCACATACCTGTTTGCTGGTACAAGCACTTTCACTCACCAAAGCTTCATCTGGTGTTTTCACATCTGCAAATTCAAACTTCCTCCAGCGTACCTTCTGAGCAGCAGACCTCTTTCCTTTCTTTGGCATGTTGATTCAGGTTCACAACAGGAATCTTTGTTTGGTTTGTTTCACAATATCACTTGTTTCATATAATCACTTGTTTCACATATGGGAGTGGCTTCGAAAAGCACTCCCTCCAAATAGTTAGACAGAGCTATTGAGGACCCTTGAAGCACGCGTATTCGGCAACAGTGGGTCAACAAATTGTCGCTCTGGGTGCTTGAAAAAGCAGACTAGTTTTTCAACAGGCTGAGCTATTGAGGAAAATTAGCTTGTTTGTCTCCATTGTTCCATTTGAGTCTATCACCTTTGTAAGTCGCTTTGGATAAAAGTGTCTGCTAAATGACTAATGTAACGTCGATTCAGTTTCAGTAATACATTATTATTATTAGTCATTCTCATCCAAATATCAAGCGTTTTCTGGCCTACAGAATTTGCCACTAGAATGGAAAAATTATGATTTTGTTCTGTAAAACGTGATTTTGAACCATTATCAATGAAATTTTCCCACATTCTGTATTTGGTTGCTATGCAGTACTCCGACCAGCAGGGCGGCAGTAATTAGCGCTGTTGTACACTATCGCTATGCAGAAGAATGTAACAAGCACAGTCCAGCTATATGTAAGAAACTATCGCTTCAAAGTGATATGGGCACGACACAAAAATGTCATCCAACTTTCAGCCAAAGTTAAATAGCACACTCGTTTAAATACGTCTCAATCCAAGATGAAATTATATTAGCTAACTGGGAAACCCCTCTTGTGTCACGCCAGGTCTTCGGAAAGCACCTGCAGACTTTACTTGCCACTGTCATATTGGTGAATTGTTGAAAACTATTAGAATGGAGGAAAAGCCCATTAAGACACTTACAATGCAGAATACTAGTTAATTGACAAAACCTACTTTGTTTTGTGCTTTGTGCCTGTTTTATGCTTTTAAGTGAACTTGTTAATTGTGTATTCATGTTCATGGTATTTAAGGTCGATTGTCCTTTTCTGGGCTAGGAAACAGCTTGATATTAGTCTTATAGCCTTATGAACTACAGTGATTACAATGCACTGTGCTATGAATGAGGCACAGGGCCTGCTTCAAGTGCTGTAGCTACAGATTATAAATCTCCTGAAGTTCACATGTGCCAGAATCACTGGTGGTGCCCCAATACCAATCAGTGTATATGTGTAATGTAATGTAATGTACTGTACAGGCCTACTGATCTGTAGGGACTACTGGGTATTTGGGCAGCACCAGTGGCTCATTGGTAGCTGATGCAGCATGGTCAATGTTTTCTACTAACTTGAAAAGTCTCTGGTTGTTCAGTCGCTGGATAGGTCTTCTAGGTCCTCAAGGCACAACTGTCACAACCTGGCTCAGAAGTATGTGACAAAGAGGGAGACCACACATAATCTTTAAATAAGGCTAATGTTTTTAATTAAGTAAATGAAACTAAACAATACAATGAGGTATGCCTGTCAGCAAATCAATGTGTATGCAATGTCTGTGTGAGTGGTGATGAGTGTGTGCATGAGTGGATGCATATCTATGTAACACAAAATACAAACAAATGCCGATCAGTCAGCCATGGGTCAGAGAGCGAGAGAGGATCTTGAAGGCCTTTTATATCCTCCTGAGCCCAGCCTGCTCAGGTGTGTTGCATCTCTAACGAGGTCTCAGCTCCACCCATCAACTTCCTGGAACCAAGGGAAAAACACACCCAAGGACAGACAAGATAGGGCCAACCCTGAGGCCGTCACACAACAAACTACAGGTCTCCAAGGTCCTCAAGGCACAGCAAGCTGCAGTAGGACAGAGAAACAAAATCACATCAAAATCACATCAAATGAGCAACAGGATGAATGTTAGAACAAGATGAGTGTTTGATGACTCAATCGCTGGATAGGTCTGGAAGGTCTCCAAGGTCTCCAAGGTCTCAAAGCACAACAAGCTGCAGGAGGAAGGAGAAACACAATCACATCAAATGAGCAGTTAAATCACTTAATGATTTAAGTGGTACATTTAAATAGAATTAATTCACACACACACACTGTGTTGAGGCCCTTCTGGTGAGTTAATTAGTTAACTCTCAAAGTGCACCAGATTGATGCATTTAACTTTAAAATGTACAAAATTTTCTTCCGGGGGACCATGCCCACTACTGCTAAATTAAGACAGAGGAAATGCTGTTTTTGAATTGTTTTTATGACTGAGGCCTCAAATAGATATTTATATAAATGTATTTACATTCATATCAAAAAGTATTTTCCTGTAATGCCTGTAAAGCATGCACATATCAAGGAATGTGTCTCTAATCTACAAACCACAACACTAAGTGGAACTTCCTTTTAACTAAAAAAATTCTTTGTCCTTTTCAGAAGAAGTGCTCGTGGCGGCAACTGCCTAAGGGCTCTTCACTGAACAGCTGCTTCGTCAACGCGGGCCTCAGTACACTGGAGGTGAGATGCCAGTAGCCTATATTTTGGAGGATATTTTGGATTCAGCTTAAGGAGTTATAACCAGCAGTAGAGCAGTTTTTGACAAAGTGTTCACTATGCTACACTTTAATTAGAATTAATTTGAGAGACTATCCTTAAAATCTCCACTTAAAATCATTCCTTGCAGATGCAGTGGACCTGTAAGCAGTGCATTTTTTCTGCAGACAAAAGAGGACAGTTGTTAAAACACTATCGCCTAAAACATGGAGGCTTCACTCCAATACCATGTCTTCATGAGGATTGCTTGTGCACTTTCAAATCTTTTAATGCACTCAAAGTACATTTATCTGTTTGGCACTCTCAATCAGACATTGGGCAAGCAAGTAAACCCACAGTTGCGTTTCACTGCCAGATATGTGAATACATAGAGCCCTGCACTGAAGCTGAGTTTTTCACACACTTACGCAGCCATTTAAAACTTAAACAAAGAGTTCTATGTCCATATGAAGGCTGTCATTTTCAGAGCAATGTACTGTATATTCAACGTTTAATGCACACAAAAGTAAAGTACATAGTGGGAGTGCTACAACGCAATTTAAAACTGGAATAATATCAAACATTGAACGTCCAGATCAGCTGACTGAAGTGGAGGAAGAGGTTTCTTTACAGGATGACATTGAGTGTGAGTTTGAGGAGTCTGTAGATGACATACAGGACTTGGAAATTCAGCTGGAACGTAACCTGGCTGCACTATTTTTGAAAATGCAAACAATCCTGCACATATCCGAAAGTGCTGCACAAGAAGTAATTCAGCAGATTAACCAGATCCATTTACTTTCACAGCCATTACTACAAAGTGCAGTCCAGAAGATTATCAGTCAGCATTGTGGTGATGTGGATAATTCCATAGTGAGTGACATTGTAAGTGTAGTTACACAAAGTAATGTCCTGCTGAAATTCACCAATACAGGAGGATCCCTATCAACAGCTGGCAGGAGAGCATCTTATATACTGCGAGAATTTCCAGTTGTTATGCCAGTTGAGTTTCTTCTTGACAGAGATAGTTCTGTTGTATATGTCCCCACACTGAAAATGCTGCAGGCTTTGTTAAGCAATAATGATATTTTGGATAAGATGCTGCGTGTAGAGACTATTTCATCAGAAGGATACCACTCATTCAGAGACGGCTCTCATTTCAAAGAAAATGTTCTTTTGAATGTGGAAGAATTTAGGATTGCTCTTGGGCTATATATAGATGATTTTGAAGTGGCTAATCCACTGGGAACATCCAAGAAAAAACACAAACTATGTGCCGTATATTGGGTACTTGTTAATCTTGACTCCAAATATCGGTCAGCTCTTCACTCTATTCAACTTGCACTTTTGTGTAAGGTTAACACTGTGAAAGAACATGGCTATGCAGAAGTTCTTCGTCCTCTCATTCAGGATCTTGCAACTCTTGAGGAACATGGTGTGTATGTTGAACAACTAGCAGAAAGTGTTAAAGGCACTGTATTGTATGTAGCAGCGGACAACTTGGGGGCTCACTCTTTGGCAGGATTCCAGGAGAGTTTTGCAGCAGATCACTGTTGTCGGTTTTGTATGTGTAAGCGAGATGACATACAGGATAAGGAGGTCCGATCAGGTCTACACCAGCCAAGGACAAGAGAGAACCATGATAGACATGTGCAAGAGGTTATACATGACCATACTATGGCCAGACATCTTGGTGTTAAAAGGGGGTGTCCATTGAATGAAAACTTGACACACTTTCATGTGGTGGATGGTTTTCCACCTGACATTCTGCATGATTTTTTGGAGGGTATAGTACCAGCAGAATTTTCACTATGTCTTCAGGATTTGATTACCAAGAAGTATGTTTTTTTGGACTCTTTGAATAAGGCTATTAGGCAGTTTCCTTACACGTTTTCTGATAAAGCTGACCAACCACAGATCATTCCAAAGACCTTCATCTCTAAGAGAACCTTTGGGGGAAATGGCCATGAAAATTGGTCTCTCCTGAGGCTGCTTCCATTGATGATAGGCCACAATATCCCAGAGGGAGACCAAACATGGGAGATACTGATGCTTCTAAAAGATATACTGGAGTTGGTAATGTCATCACACTTTACTGAAGAGTTAATCCACTTCCTGGATTGCAAAATCTCAGAACATAGAGAGTTACTGCAGAAAACTTTTCCGAACTACAAATTTTGTCCAAAACATAATTTCATTGAACACTACCCTCAAATGATAAAAACCTTTGGCCCACTAGTAGATGTATGGACGATGCGTTTTGAAGGGAAGCACACATTTTTCAAAAAGGTTGTACATGACACTTGTAATTTCAAGAATGTAGCACATACCTTGGCTGTAAGACACCAGAAGATGATGGCCTTCCATTTAGATTCCTCAACATTCTTCAAGCCTCCTTTGGAAATTTATAAAGTGAGGTCAGTTATGGTCACATCTTTCCCTGAAAATGTTCAGAGTTCGTTACATCAGCGAAATGCCAAGCAAAATACAGTGCTGGTTGCATCTTCTGCATGTGTTCATGGTGTTAAATACAGTGCAGATCATTTCAGTTGGCAGTTGCTCAGGTCTCCCAGAGTTCCGGCGAATAACACAATATTGTTGTCATCAACACAGAAATCCTGTTAGTCTGCAGGCTTTTGACCTCATGGTACGTTGAACATTTACGTGTTTATGAGTTGTGCTTCAGTGGGGGAGGGTCTCTCACAGTCACCCAGCTGTCCGAGCTGAATGATGTTTTCCCCTTATCCTCCTACCGAGTGAAAGGCAATGTGTATGTGACACTAAAGCATTACATATTATGCTGAATGACAGTATGTGGATGGGCACTTAAGTGATATTCACTCTTTCTAGGACCATGGAAAGCTATAAACTAAGAGTCATCATAACTGAACAGGACATACGGAAAGTGTCACTGGATGGAAAACCAGAAACGGTTGAAGAGCTGAAGATAAAAATCAACGAAAAATGCAAGCTGCAGTTACAGTATGACTTCAGTCTTATGTATGAAGACCCTGACTTCGATAATGCCCTCAGCAACCTTGATGACATAGGAGACTTGCCAGCTACAAGAGCTACTGTGAAGGTCATTCCATTGGTGACACTGGTACCTGCCTCCACCAGCAGCATGTCTGATGCCTCCAATGCCTCCGATGATACAGAGATTCTGTCCACACACAGCTCATCATCATCAACAAGACAAGAGCGATGGCCATAGTTTTTTGACATTCCAAATTTCTCGGTTGATGTGGAATTCAGACTGAGACAGGCTAATCTTGCATGTCTACGAGACCAAACATACCTGAATGTACCAAGAGACATGAAACATAGTATTTTGGAAAAGCTTGCTGAAACGATTTACAAATTTGATGCCTATCCAAATGAAGAGCGGATCCATTCTGTGGCATTAGCACTCATAAGCAAACATCCCTGCCTGAAGGAACCAGGCTCACCAGATGGGTGTTCTGGCTGGAAGAATAGCTTGAAATTCAAAATGGGGAACTATCGCACTAAACTGAGAAAAGCAGGATGTATAGAGGTTGCTGTAAATGGGGGCAAACAAGGTGCCCCGGAAATTGCATCAAAAGGCCTCAAAAGACCAAAAAGGTATGAGGTAAATTACTTACTGAGTTTGTGCAGCAAATTGATTCAGGGGTGAGTCTACTACAGGCTTATTATATCTTTATTTATCATGGTGATTTGACCACGAATAGTGTTTGTAAAGTTCACAGTAGATTGTATCTTAAAAATCACTTCTGCAATCAGTAACTGTTCACTGCACTGTCAAACAAACATCATGGTGACACTTGTTTCATATACACTTTGACAAACATGTTTGTACTGTAACTTTTGAATGTTGCATAATCTTGAACTTTATTTGTTCATTATCCAATTCTAGAAACCAGATGTGACAGCAATGCTTGTACTCCGAGGCCTCCCTGTTCTACTTGGTGATGACCCCAGTAACTTCTACAACACCTGCTTCGTAAGTTCTCATAGTTACATCTTAAAGGTGCACACAGAGTTGTGGGGAAATTTGCTTTGTATTTGCCAGTATCTTACTGAGAGTCAGATAAAAACATTAATGCCGAATATATCCCTGTGAGTTCAGTACAAAGATGGACATGGGCTGCATGCTAACTGTGACAGTTCAGTGTGTGCCAGCAGGGTGAAGCTACCAGCCTAGCTCCTGTGAAGTGAGAGAAATACACCTTTTATCTCTAAAACTGAGTTATTTAAATACTAGCATACTTTGCATATTTATGATGAGTCAAGATAAAAAACATAAACAAGGTCTGAGTTTTAAATGTAGATGCATTTGGGGCACCTGGTTGTTCACCTGGTAGAGGCGTATCACATATCAAGGCTGATTCCTAACCACAGTGGCCGGGGTTTGATTTGGAGGGAGCCCTTTGCTGTATGTCATTGCCTCTCTCTCCCCTGCCTTTCCTGTCTCTCTACTGTCACTATTGAATAAAGCAGAAATACCCCCAAAAAATCTTAAAATTTTTTTTTTAGATGAAGATGGTGAAAGGTGTATTTTCCTCGCTTCACATGAGCTAGGTTAGTAGCATCACCCATACAATGAAGCAGCTATACAACTAACTCCGTTTGCAGTCCATGTCACTGGGTTGCACTGCTGAGCTCAACAGTGCTAAGCCTGCTTGCCATGCCGCGGTTGTGTATTCTGCACAAGAGGTAGAACATCTCTCTCCCTTGCATACACTAGCTAGTACAAGCCAGCGAGGACAGCAAAGGAAATTGAATGTGAGGAAGACTTCAATGCTTCATTTTTTTCATGTTCTTTACTGGACATCTGTAAACTGGTCAAAAATTATTTTAGGCCTACTAATGTTGATAAAAATGCTAAATGCAGGTGCGTGTGAAGTGAAAACGTAATGGGCAAGGCTGGAAGTCAGTGTAGGCAGGACAGATGACACGGTGACAATTGATCATGCCTATCAACATTTCCCTGTTGTAATGTTGTTTTTGTTTGGTTTTATACAGGATTCTGACAGTGATGAGGCCTGGGCACAAGTATCTGTTGGGGTGCTGACTGTCATCAGTGAAGATGTGCCTCTCTCTCCAAATCATCTCCACCTAGACCCAGTGTCTACTGCCATCATTGTTGAGGGAGGTATTGTAATGGACGATCTCCAGAACCTACCTCAAGCACTTTGCCTCTTGTTTGGGCTGTCATACGCTTTACACTTGGACTACCCTAAAGCCATGAAAAACACTTTCAGCTTCATTCAAAGAGTGATGCTCGGCTTGGGAGAGAACAAACTCCCACCAAAAATACAAACTCTTAAAAATCTCCTGTTGAGTTAGAATGTAACCTATGCAGTGTAACATAGGTGAGCATTTGGTGTTTCAGATTGTTATTCTGAACAAGTCAAAGTTATTGTTTCACTGTAAAATATAAAACCACCAGTAAATGTCTATTTTATTACCAAATTGGACGTTCTGTGTTGATTTTTTTTACCTGTTGGTATGGGCTTGGGCTTATGGTGTACAGAAGCCAGTATTTGCCATGACAATAGCTGCACACAGTCTCTTAAACTTGTTTTAAACCAGCACAATACCATTTTAAACTGGCACGATGTGTTAACAGACCTGAAACTAAAGTGTGCTTTGTGACTTTTTGAGATGTAATGATAAACCAATGCCAAATTGTGCGGACCAACCCTGTTTTCAGCCCTTTGTGCCTTTTCTCCAAAGTTTCCATTTTTTCCAAAATGGTTCTGATACAGGAAGTTCAGTAATTAAAACTGTATTGTTGGTGCAATTTCAAAGGAGCAACGTCAGTTAGAAGGAATAAAAATGCATATAATTGAACTTTGAACTGTGTCACTACTACCTTGATTTATTATGTGTAACTGTAAATGGGATTATTTTAGGAGAATGGAATGTATAATGGATGTTTGAAGCACTTAAGTTACACGAGTAACACTTACTTGGTCTTTTTAAGGCAATCGGTTTGCATGGTTTTAACAAGTAAATCAGATTGCTGTTCAAGTAAATACAACTGAGAAATTCTAAATTGCAGGAAATGTCACATTAGTTAGCCCAACTTAAATAAATGTGTTGTTTGGAATACACACACAGTATATTTCACTTGAAATGATTTAGTTGTTTGAAATAGTAATTCTGAGTAGTCTATACTAAGTCAAGAGTACATCTAAAGTAAATTATCAAGTACTCTATACAGGTTTTTTTTAGTTACTTAAACTCAAGTGTAAGTGTACTATACTAAATAAGCATTTGTTAGTACAACATACAATCCCTATTCCACTTTACTTAGTTTTTTTAAGGCAATCGGTTTGCATGCTTTTTTTAAGTAAGGTTAACTAATTCGATTTTACAGTGCAGCAATCCCACTAATAATAAGTATGCAAGATTACAATAGTGGGTTTGCTGTTACACAGCAATCCCACTAATAAACCGCGGTGAAAAACAATGGGGTTTGAACCCTAACAAGTAGGGAAAAGCGAATGAATGGATGGTACATATTGTGGCAGACCGGGGTATCTGCCACAGAGAAACTGTGGGGAAGGGACTACATTCCCCAGCAGGCCACAGCCAGTCGGCAATCTAGCCATGGCTGAGGCACATCACCAGTGCTTAATTTGTAAAATAAGAGATGCCGGGGCTCAACTCGCCTCCCCCAACCAATCCCCCAACCAAAAAAGTTTCTAAAGTGCAGGGCAGTAAGTGTGAAAGGAAATGAATAAAGTTGTTGGAGAAATCATGGTAATAAACTGAAGAAACAACGAGAAAAGTACGCACACCCTATGATAAGGTGCTGACTGAGAGAAAATAAACTATGAAAAAAATAAGTGAATAAAAAAAAATGAAAGTCGCACACTATGGCAGTAATTTTATGTGTAGAGAGTTGCCACCTAAGTTTCAGCACAAAGCCTTCATCGGGGCGTGGCAAAGTGATGTTACATCACATACGTATCTAAGTAACCTACCAGGTGCATGTGGTTACAATCACCAAAGGAAGAAATGTATATATGTCAATCGACACATAGTATCAAAAACACATGCATGCAATTACAATATACAAAATAGTACATATACAGTAATTCTATTATCTTCTATTAATGACTGAGTTGAAAATTGACCTTTTTAGTTTCTTTAAAAATATCAAACTCTTTGGTACCCCTCCGGGCATAATGGGAAGTGGACAGAGTATCCCGACTGATGCACAAGTGGGGTCCAATGTTACAGAGAGAGAAGTCACTCTATTCAGAAGTAAAAGCTGTTCTGTGCCTCCTAATAATTGTAACACTTCAATTGAAGCGTATTGCATGCTTGTGGAGAACGATATTGAGCATCTATTAAAAGATAAACACAATATCCAAGTTGTTCATAATCTCAATTTAGAACAGAAACAGGCATTGCACAAGCTAAAATCAGATCCCAGTATTACAATTAAGCCGTCAGATAAGGGAGGTGTGTCAAAGGCAACTTTCAGACATATGGTTTTATGAAAAGCTCAAAGGTGACCCAATTGATGAGTATACTGTATATCCGAACTACATGCTTCACTTGATTCCCTGTTGGAAACGGGTGAAATTACAAAACGTGAACTTGATTTCCTTAAAGTTAAGTTCCCTAGAACGCCCACATTTTACACCCTGTGCATAAAAACTTGACTGCACCGCCATGGAGACCCATTGTGTCTGGTATAGATTCGACAACCATATCGACTTATGTGGACTTTTTCATTAAGCCCTTTGTTGAAGCATTTCCTTCTTTTGTCAAAGACTCTGGTGACATGATTCCTGTTATTGAAAGTGTCCCCGTTATTACTGACCACATTCTTTTAGTTACTTTTGATGTGGAGTCTCTATACACCAACATCCCTCATGACAGAGGTTAAAGGGCCATGGATTATATGCTTACTCAACGTGACAACAACAAGCTGCCATCCAACCAGTCAATCCTAACGTTATGGTATGGTATGGTTCTATAGAAGACAAGAGAGGAGCCAGTGGAAATGCAGTATTAAGGGAGTGAACACATTATCATTATAAAGAATCAAATAGAGTATCAAGAAATGCAATTGTTGAAGTTATTAAAATTGAGGCATGACCTTGTAAAATAGATCGATAATAATAAATGAAGGCATAATTCAAATTTACCTCTCATACAGTACTGTGCAAAAGTCTTAGGCACCCTAGATTATTTTATATACATTTGGTCTTCGATGTTTATTTTTTTCTTTTCTGCATTAGTGTTTTACATTACTGCTCTTTATAGTAATTTTTTTCATATTTAGAAACTTTTCATTTCATTATTTTTGAAAGCTTTGCTTTACGGATTTTTTTTTTTTTTTACATGTGCCTAAGACTTTTGCAGAATACTATACATACTACTGAAAACATCTCACCTCTCACATACACTACTGAACACCAATCACCTCTCACATATACTACTAAAACCTCTCATATAAACTACTGAACTGAGCCAAGCAATAGAGCACATGTCAGAATATTAGATGTTTTTGCCTGTTGCCTGTTGAGTGAACATGAGACCAGACAGAGATCCACTGATGTGAACAACAATGCCCTAGTACCTCCAACAACTTTGACTGGCCACCCAGGCCGCCCCCGGTACAGTATAAGTCATCTAAGTATAAGTATCACAGCAGATTTCTCACTGTGTATGCATTAGAATGAACTGTGAAAGGTAACACACTAAAAGTGTGTTAACTAACTCTCATTGTTATTCCCCCCAGAGAAGAGAGGTGATGACTGCAAACTCTGGAAAGAAACATATAAGAGTGGGAAGACGTCTTACTTCATGGTTAGTACACAAATAAGAACGTATTTGAACGTTTCAAATAAAAATAATACTAACAATAACATAGATTTATAATTTATATATAACTTACAAAACAGAGTTACAAAGTGTTTCACAGGAGTAAAAATAAATAAGCCAATAACAGGGATAAAGAGATAAAACAAAATAAATGATGACAAAATACAAAATACAAAAATAAATATAAAACATTCTAGCAGGGTAGGTCAAACAGTCAAAATGTAAGAAAAAGTAATTTAAAACCGGACAGTGAGGACACAAGATAAAAGTCAATCAAAGATGGTTTACATAGTTGGATGTTTTTAATGGCGATTTAAAAGAAGACACTGAGCTGGCTAGCCTGATTTCCTCAGGCAGGTCGTTCCAGAGTTTAGGGGCCCTGATGGAAAAAGCTTGTACACCCTTCGTCTTTAATTTGGCTTGAGGAGCGACCAGAAATGCCTGCTGGAGGATCTCAGGCTGCGACTAGGCTTGTAAGGGGTTAAAAGCTCAGTAATGTAGTGAACAGGAAGCCAGTGAAGGGCAGCTAGATTCAAGATTCAAGAAGTTTAATTGTCACATACACACACGAGGTGTGTAGTGAAATGCAAAGTGGCAATGCTTAGCAGAAATGTGCAAAATAACAGGTTCACACTATTTACAATAACCAACACAAATTTACAATGTCACAGTTTTTAAGAGCTCTATATAAAAAACAACACAATATTTACAATAAGAGCACTTTATAAAAAAATATAGTAAAAAAAGGGAAAATTGTATGTATAATATAATATAAATTATGTGTAGTCTTTACCTAAGTGTGTGTGTGTGTGAGTGTGTGTGTGCATAAGAGGGGCAGTGTGTGTGTCTTGGTGGGGGCCCTGGTGAGGTCAGAGTTCACAGTCCTGATGGCCTGAGGAAAGAAACTCCGTCTCAGTCTCTCTGTTTTGGCAGCGTGACTACGGAGGCGCTTGCCTGACCGTAGCAGCTGAAACAGTCCGTTGTTAGGGTGGTGAGGATCCCTCATGATCCTGCAGGCTCTGGTTCTGCACCTCCTGGTGTACAAGTCCTGCAGGGTGGGGAGTGTAGTTCCAATAGTGCGTTCAGCCGAACGCACTACTCTCTGCAGAGCCTTCCTGTCCTGAGCGGAGCTGCTGCCAAACCAGGCAGTGATGCTTCCTGTCAGGATGCTCTCCACAGCTCCAGAGTAGAAGGACTGAAGGATCCTCCGGGAGACTTTAAATTTCCTCAGTTGCCTGAGGTGGTAAAGGCGCTGCCTCGCCTTTCTCACCAGAGTGTCTGTATGTGTGGACCATGTCAGATCATCAGTGATGTGGACTCCCAGGTATTTATACCTGCTCACCCTCTCCACAGTATTCCCATTAATCCCCAGTGGTGAGTACGTCCTCTGTTGTTGTGTCCTCCTAAAGTCCACAATCAGCTCCTTAGTTTTGGTGACATTCAGGAGGAGGCTGTTGTCCTGGCACCAGAGTGACAGATCAGCAACTTCCTCCAGGTAGGCCTTCTCGTCGTTGTTGGAGATCAGGCCCACCACCACTGTGTCATCCGCAAACTTAATGATGGTGTTGGAGCTGAACCTGGCCACACAGTCATGTGTGTACAGGGAGTACAGTAGGGGGCTGAGGACGCAACCCTGGGGGGATCCTGTGTTCAGGGTGAGGGGGTTGGAGGTGTGTCTACCCACCCTGACCACCTGGGGCCTGGCGGTCAGGAAGTCCAGGATCCAGGCACACAGGGGGGTGTTCAGTCCCAGCTCAATCAACTTGCCAGCCAGTCTGGTGGGGACTATGGTATTGAAAGCTGAACTATAGTCAATGAACAGCAGTCTCACATAGCCCCCCTTCCGGCTGTCCAGATGAGAGAGTGTGGTGTGCAGTACCTGGGAGACAGCATCATCCGTGGATCTGTTGGGACGATAAGCAAACTGCAGCGGGTCCATGGAGCAAGGGAGGAAGGCGCAGATGTAGTCCTTTATCAGCCTCTCGAAGCATTTCATGACCACCGAGGTGAGGGCCACCGGTCGGTAGTCATTCAAGCATGCTGGAGAAGCATTCTTGGGCACAGGGACAATAGTGGATCTCTTGAAGCAGGCGGGGACCACAGACTCAGCCAGGGAGATGTTGAATATAGTGGTGAACACTGGAGCTAGCTGATTAGCACAGGTCTTCAGTACTCGCCCAGATATGCCATCTGGACCAGCAGCTTTCCTGGTGTTCACCCTCGTCAGAGCCCTCCTCACACTGTGCTCGGTCACAGAGAGTGTGTGTTCATCCCCAGCGGTAGAACTCACTCCGGTTGCGCTAACGGTGATGTTGTTAGCCGGCGAGCTAGCGCTGTTGTTGCTAGCCTCAAACCGTGCATAGAATGAGTTCAGGTCCTCCGCTAGGGATGCGTCGGCACTCACAATTGCGGGGGGTCTGCCCTGGTAGTCCGTTATAGTCCGTAGCCCCTGCCATAGGCGTCTGGTGTCGCACTGCTCCATCTGCGACTCCACTCTGTCCCTATACCTCCTCTTGGCCTCCTTCACCGCCTTTCTCAGTCCATAGGACGCTGCCTTGTGCTCGTCCATGTTGCCGGATACAAGACCGGAGTTATAGGCAGCAGTACGGGCGTTCAAAGCGTCGCGGATGGATTTATCAACCCACGGTTTTTGGTTAGGAAAGGACCTAACTTTCACCGTGGGGACGATGGTATCCACTAGCGTTGCTATGAAGCTCGTTACTACTTCCGTAAACTCGCTGACGTCCCATGGAACTGGATTGGAACATGTCCCAGTCGACGTCACGCAGAGCGTCCTGTAGCTCAGCCTCTGATTGGTCAGACCACCGCTTTACGTCCCTCGTCACTACCGCTTCCCGTGCTATCCTTTGTTTATACTCCGGTAGCAGGAAAATGGCGGCATGGTCTGATTTGCCGAACGGAGGGAGAGAGACAGCCTTGTAGCCTCTCTTGAACGGCGTATAGCAGTGGTCCAACGTTCTTTCCCCTCTGGTAGCACACGTAATGTGCTGGTGAAAGTTCGGCATGACTTTTTTTAGGTTCGCCCTATTAAAGTCCCCAGCCACCACCATAGCCGCGTCGGGATGCTTGTTCTGATGCCGACATAACACATAACACGAGTTATAGTTTACAGGAGAATATGTTCTCTCTTTTAGGCTGCAGCGTTCTGCACTAATTGCAGTCTACAACAATTTTACTGGCTTAGTTACAGTAGTCGAGACGAGATGTGATAAAAGCACGAATAACAGTTTCCAGGTTCTTGTTTGAAAGAAATGGTCTGATCTTTGGGTCTGGAATTTTCATTAGATGTAAGAAACAGGATTGCACAACTACTGTGACATATTTGTCTAAATTCAGCTTATTATCAAAGATGACGTCCAAATTTCTGCGGCTTGGAGAGACATTAAAAAGGGCCAAGCTGTTGTGTAATATGTGCAATTGAAGTATCTCGACGAATAGTAATAACATTTCTGCATTTAGTTGTACAAGGTTTTGAGACATCCAATTTTGAATATCCTTAAGGTATTCCTGGAGGGTGTTTAATTGCTTAATTGTGATGTGATTGTGTGATTGGTTGGGTGTCTGCATAACAGTGGAAATGTTGTGTTGTGTCTGCGTATGATATGCCCCAGGGGTAACATATAAATGGAGAATAATATTGGGCCTAAGACAGACCCCTGGGGTACACAAGTCGCGTGTGAGCTAGATGACCTGGATTCCCCAATAGCTACATTAAAAGTCCTGTCTTGCAGGTAAGAGTAAAACCAATCTAAAACAGAACCAGAGATGCCCACCCATTGTTGCACCTTATCAAAAAAGTAACTTAAAAAGTCTATTTCTAAATTTTTCTGCAGAGGGTTCAATGACGAGACAAAAGGGAGCATCTGTGGTGTGACTAATTACATTAAAAAGAAACCTGGAGTTATGGCAATTTGTTTCAATGAGGTCAGAGAAAAATTGTGCCCTTGCATTTTTACCTTCTGCATTAAAACGTCTCATGAGGTCTTCAAGGATGTAAAGATGAACATTGTGTTTAGATTTCCATTTACGCTCTGCCTTGCGACAATCTCTCTTTAAGGCATGACTATCCTCAGTTAGCCAAGGCAGAGAGGTATTCTTGTGCTTTTTACGTGTGAGAGGAGCAATTTGGTCCAGTATAGAAGTGCAGATACTATTAAAATTATTTAAAATGGCATCAGGATTCATAAGAGAGGGAATTGGTCCGGAGATAAAAACACATTTTACACAGTCCTTCAGTGAGTGAAAAAGACTGATAAAAACATGTTTAAGTAGTTCGGAGCGCTGATTTGCGGTGTCATTGGTCCCAACATGGATGATAAGATTACGGACATGTGGGTTTTTGTCAAAGAGGCTGCTATAAATTCCCTAAAACCCTGGCGCCCGTGAAACACTGAGTCACAGCTGATTTTGCCCTGATGTTTCTAACAATGGAGTCACTGATTATCATTGATACAGGAGGTGGAGGGTGGGGGGGCGTGGTTCAGCTGCAACCTGTAATTGCACCAGTAATCATCTATTACGTTGAAATGAAACAGAGTTAGGTAATATTAGAATTAACTTTTATAACTGGCTCATCTGTGATTTCAAGTAGTTTACTGTGACCTTGATTATTGGAAAACCCATGTACCAACCAGAACATGACCTACATGCTTCTTACAGCAATTTGCACTGGGGTGGTGATGAGCAGTGTCAATTTTAAAGGATGACATGACATGGTGGATGGTGGATCAGATGTATGTTGAATTTAAACTACCTGAATTTGAAAAAGATGGCATGACATTCTGTCACACACCTAGAGAGAGATATCCCTTATTGGGTTAGTCAGCCAAGTTGTCATTGTAGTTGAGACTAATCTGGACCAAATATGAATTTACAGTGCTGAACTATAGATTGGGATGAGAGATTGATACACATCTGACCTCATGCCTGAGATGGTTGTTGTCCATCTCAGGTTCCAGGTTCATGATGTGCAAAAACGGCCAGTGTTAGAGCTTTAATGCATATATGCTCTTCAACAGTTTACCCACTTTCTCCATGTGTTGCTGGCAAGGAACAGTGTCCAACGCCTTGCCCATAACCAACCCTGTGTTATTCCTTGTTGGTTTCAAAAATTAGATGTATCCTCTTGCACTCTGCTCAGGTTGAGAATTTTTGTTTTCAGTGGTAGAAATTTTGAGAACGTGATGATTTCACTCACACACACACAATCAATTATATAAAAAAAAGTGTGTATTTATTTTGAGGTCCATAGTGGAGGAATTTTGGCTTTGAGAAACCAGTTTGGCTTGAAGCAGTCATTCAAATAATTTTAGAAAACATTAAAGGATTGTAGGCATATACTAGGGAAATTCATGCATTCCAACTCAGATGTTTAATTTGCTTATTCAAGCTGGGAAATTATTAGCATGACTCAAATCTTGCTATATATGATGACATGTTTATGTCTGTCTCAGTGTAAATATGATGAAGGCAGACAGGATCTCTTGGGTCTTTTTTCAAAGAGCTTTGTGGGGTTGTTTTTCCTTAAAAGTTTTAAAGGTCTAGGGTGAAGAGGCATTTAGGAATTGAACTGACTGAAAAAATGTAATGCTCAAGCATACTTTCAAGTCTACATTGCCTGAAGACAGATGTCAACCAAAACTACTAATCATAATGGCTAGGACTATAGACCAATCCTGGAATGGCAACCTTATTGTGGTGGAGGGGTTTGTGAGCCTCAGTGTCCCTGTCTTGGTAGGAACACCCAAGGCAAACTGGCAAGGGGCCAGAACTGAGAGAACTTCGCTGGGTTCATGCATTGTGGACCTATGGAACTGGCTCTCAGAACATGAAATGTCACCTTTCCCAGGACCCTGAACCTGTGTGGGAGGTCGACCAATAGTACCAGCTTGATTTAGTTGGGTTCACCTGCACACAGTGTCAGTGAACAGGACATGCAGACCTCAACATTGTCAGACGGAGGAGGGAACATTTTGAGGAACTCCTAAACCTGACACGCCCTCTGTTCAGGAGGCAGTGGTGGATCCTGGAGGGTCTGAGCCAATCTCATTGGCAGTGTTATGGAAATTTGGGATTACCAGTTACCAAAACTCAGCAGTGGTCACAAGGATAGTTAGAAAAGTCCACAGTGGCAAGGTGCCAGGGATAGATGAGACCCGTCCTGAAAGGCTGAAGGCTATGGATATTGTTGGGTTTGTTGTGGTTAACACATCTCTTCAATGTTGCGTGGATTTCAGGAAGAGTGCCTTTGGATTAGCAGACTGGGGTGGTTGTGCCTATTTTCAAAGAAGGGGACCAATAATGTTCCAATTATTGAAGAATCATGCTGATTCTGTCCTGGTGACGGAAAAGTGGACCAGCTTTTCACCCTCTCACAGCTCTATGCAGACACGCCATGCAACAGTAAAATGAAAAATTGAATAGGAGAACTGGATATGACAATAATGATAATTATGTTCTTTTGCATTTCAAAATTGAGCCATTCATTTATTATGATAGATAAAAAAAGCAATAGACCTAATTAATAGTTTCTACAAGCTCATATATGCACAAAAATACATTGCTTGAAAAGCCACACATTTACAAATAAATTAATTCAGGGTGGGGGTTTCAGCAAACTGAAAAACCCATGCAGATGAGCCTCACAGCCATACTACTAGCCTGTCTTTGTGCTCTTGATCTCATAATAAAAATGTTTCCAAGATTTTCTCCATTGGTGTGTTACACGAAGATATTTACTCAGTGCGGATCAGTATTTTGACGTGCTATGCAAACTGGGAGTTGTTCCTATTCAAAGATTTGGGACTAGTAATATTCAACTTTGGATCAGTTCAAAGCCAAGCACACAGGAAACTGTAGTCACAGTTTGTATAGTCTTATATAATGGCTTTTTTCACACACATATTCCCTTGTCTATCCTATAACTGGTAAAATACAGTAGTTCAGATACCTTACCTATAGAAAGCATTCATATGCACTTTGGCCATCCATACATTAAACATGTATCGCAAAATTGCTCATACACATTAAGAGATCCTGCCCAAATGACATACCATACTTCTGCTATTCATAAATTGCTCTAAATAGAATAGTTAATGGAAGTACAGGTTGTACATAAAGGTCACAATAACGTAAAAATAATAATTTGCTCTTTGGGAAAATGAGAGGAACATTCTGTGAAAAAAAACGTAACTGAATGATCATGAATTCCAGCAGTAAACCTTCACACATGTAGTAAAGTAATTCACTCAAAGTTGTATAGTTAATGTTTGATTCAGCGAGGTAACTCGGTGTGTTAAAATCTAGTTAAAACAAAAACAGGCCTGTAATAGCTTTAGACTGGGCAAAAGTGGTGTAGTTGTTCTACTGTACCTACCTATCACCACGTAAGAGCAAATTAATACCATTCAGATAAAATAATTCAAGAATAAGCTTGCTATCATGCTATCAATCCAACAAGACTGTGGGAGTTTTAGAGACAACTTCCCTAATAGAGGAATCTTTACAAACCATAACAATGTCACATTCCTCTTGTACAATATGACATATTGAACCATTCTGAATTTGTTGAAAGTTGCTTATGTTCAATTATATCAGTCCCCTTCCTGATCCCCTGCTAAAATGTTGGCAATGACATCTTTGCTGCCTATGAATGTGGAGGGTAAACAGCATCCCAGGGTATATCCAGTCCGTTATCTCTACATGAAGAACTGACCAAGCAGGTTGGCTATGCCTAGCAGGATCAGGAAACTGTGAAAGAGGGCGGATGGCCAGCGGAGCGTCCCCTGCTGCCTCAGGGAGATCATGTGGACCAAGGCAGGGAAGACGAATACTAAGGCCAAGCCACATGTTGCACCAGAGTACCTGCAGGGGGAGACAGAGAGCTACCATGATTAATACAGACAACTCAGTACAGCAGCATCCCCTCATGTCAGCCAGTGCAAGGTTAGAACAGCAAAATACAAGCTTCCAGGTGGATGCTACACCAAGAAACTGTTTTAGTAATTTTCTTGGTAATGTCATGTTAAAAATGTGTTCAAGATTTCAGATTACCGTTACTCAGATGCCATATTTAGTTTGTATTTAGAAATTCTGAACATTGGTTTCCTTTCAAACTTTTTTTTAAACTTGTCTTAACAAAGCTGAGACCAAGTCCCTTCAGTAGATCTCAATGGGACTTACAGTCCAGTTATTTTACCTCACCTGAAAGCCCTTTATACATATAACATTTATATAACATCTTATTCTGGACATGATACATTAAGAGATATGGGGACTGACTTTGGTGAGTTTGGTTGCCGACAAATACTGCATTACCAAAAGCCTAGGTCACACTAGACGATTTTAATGATGATTATAAGGCTAAGTGGGGTGAGTACGGGTTCCATACTTGGTCAGACACAATTTTTTTCAAACACATTAGATCTTTTCGGAAATAGTCTGTTTGGGCTTGTTCAGTGCCAAGTGGTCCAAAACTGACCAAGACTGAAATCAGAGTGACTGTGGAAACAGCCAAGAGAAATCATGTTTAACAACACCCCTTCACATAGATAGTTTACACCAGTAAGATTCCCAACTGATATATAGCTATACAATTTTGCATGGAGGAATAAATCCTACACAAAATGGCAGCATGTCTGCATCAATCCACATAAATACAGTTGTGAGACAGTTGTGAACCCTTTTGAATTACCTGCATAAATGGCTCCTAAAATATGGTCTGACCTTCATCTACGTCAGTGATACCCAAACATTTTTCAGTGTTGTACCCCCTGAGATTTCCAACCTCTAAGTGAGTACCCCCTCCAAGTTAGGCATCAAAACTTTAGTTTAATTCCTCTGTGAATAAGACTGTATACAAGCTGACACAACATTCAATCACTTACTCAGTGAGAGGGGTGAGCCTGGACTTTAGCACATAAAGCCTTAAGATCAGGTTTAATGGGTTTCAGTCTCATATCATTTCGTCTGTGTCTGGATTTTTATTTTACATAACAAAGTGCAGAGAAGACACTCTCGCATAAGTACATCATCGCAAATGGCATGAGAGTTTTCAAAGCACGTTCTGACAGGCTGGCTGCTCGGGTGCGTAATGGTATCCACAAATCTGACAATGGCTTCTAGCGAAACTCTACCAGAGTCCCAATGGTTGTGATGCCAATTAGTGTTAGATGCACAAGCGGTTCCAGCATTGCTATTGATGCTAGCGCTAGTAGCACCATCGACAGCTGTGCTCGCAAGAGGTGGGAGCCAGCAATGAGCTTGTAGCTGCGTGGAAACGGACAAAATAGTTTGATGCAAAAATACAAAGCCAAATTAAAATATAATTTTCTTTGAGTGGCTCCCTTTTCTTAACCATTTTTCCATTCTCAATTAGCAATTTAATCTTAGTTTTGAAGCATGCTTCTGTTGCTATGCGGTGATGCTATGCACAAGACTTTTTCCCCATGAGATATTGTGACAGGAGAGTGTGCAGGGTATTTACCCAGATTCATCTTTGCAACTAGGCTCTCTGCATCAAAAGAAATTTCAAAAGGACCTCTGGAAAAGAGTTGATGAGACTCATAAGGCTGGAAAGACTTCATCAGTCTACAGTCAGAGAGACTGCATACAAGTGAGAAAATTCAGTGCCATTACTACTCTCCCTAGGCACAAACACCACCGCAAGAGCACACCACATAATGGTAAAGGAAGTAGCAGCACTGTAACTGTAGCTAAGGATCTGAAGGCATCTCTTGAACTTTCTAACATCTGTGTCCATGAGTCCACAATAAGAAAAACACTAAACAAGAGTGGTGTTCATGGGAGGATATCAAGGAGGGAACCACTGCTCTCCACGAAAAAACATTACTGCTCGTCTCAAAAGTGTGCCAAAGATCACCTGGATGTTCCACGAAGCAAATGAGATGGCAAAACGACAAAAAACAAAAACCTCATCCCAACCGTGAAGCACGGTGGAGGGAGCATCATGGTTTGGCGCTGCTTTGCTACTTCAGTGCCTGGATGGCTTCAATCATTGAGGGAACAATGAATTCTAGATTGCATCAGGAGATCAGGAGAATGTCAAGGTAACGGTCCGTGATATGAATCTTAACAGAGGTTGGGTCATGCAGCATGACAATGACCCCAAACACAATAGCAAATCTACAACAGAATGGCTTAAACAGAGAGTCGTGACTGTAACCCTATTGAAATGTTGTGGCATGACCTGAAGCAAGCTGTTCATGCAAGACATCCCAAAAATATCAATGAACTGAAACAGTTCTGTAAGGAGGAATGGTCCAAAATACCTCCTAACCGTTGTGCAGGTCTGATCAGCAACTACAGGAAACGTTTGGTTCCTTTTCCCAATCCAAGTTACAATATGTTCAATAAAGACATGTAAATGTATACATTTTTGTGTGTTATTTGTTAAATCACATGGTGTTTATCTATTTTTATGACTTGGATGAAGATCAGACCATATTTTAGGAGCCATTTACAATGCAGGAATGCAGGTAATTCAAAAGGGTTCACAAACCTTTTCTCATAACTGTATTTAATAGATAAAGTGAAAGAAGGATCATACAAAATTCTTCATCACTGTTCTTGTAATAATGTCACTTCAAAATATTTGTAATGTAACCGTAGCCTGTTCTGGGAGAATTGTAAAATGTTTTTGAATGAATTGAGCAAAGTGTGATTCATGTGTGTGACGCCCCATCTTCGTTCAATGTTCTAAATTGACTGATTTATATTATAATTAATTAATGGGTTATCAGGTGTTTTATCATTTGAATAAGGGAACAATTTTAAAACAGTGTTGACTTAATGTACCGTATGATGGATCCAATGTTGGGATAAAACCTGGCCATGAGGACACCAGCTCCAACAATTAAGATGTTCAGTGTGAGGACATGGAAGAAGCTTGGGAGAGAAAATTAAATGAATTATGTAATGCTCATATAGGATGACTGAAATACAATTAACCACACAAAAGATTGCACAAACAAATGGACAGTTTAACAGCTCATCTTTAGATACATGACATATCACAATAGATGCCTTCACATAAGGGATAATAATTTGTGAATCTTCATTTTCAGGAATCTGCAGGTTTCAGAAAGCCAAATTTAAGTTGAACTATTAAAGCCTTTTTAATGCTACCTGGAATTGAATTGACCAATTCAATAACCAAAACAAAGAAACAAAGCTGGCAAAACCAGCCTCTCGCCATATAGTGAAAAAAAAGACTTCCAGTAACTGGATTTAAGACATTTTAATACTTTTTAAGGCTTTAAAGTTTAGGTCATTTTTTGTGACTTTTTCAGACACTAAGGACCTGCAGATAGCCTGATTTGTTTTTTGATTTAGCACACATTTAAATAAAAACTGAGTCTGCTGTGTAGGTCTACTTTCACAATGTTGTGTTGATAAGAACATGAATCATAATGCCCTTCAAACACTTTCATTGCGGTGAAGTTACCTGGGGTAGTGGTTGCCAAAGATCTGGCCCATTATCTGGACTCGTACCAGGTATCCCAGCAGAGGATACACTGTGGTCATCTGGAATAACAGGCAGGTCCGAGCCACAAACACCATCACATCACTACTAGGGAAGTTGTCTAAGAAGTTCTGCAAGGAGAGAGGAAAGCAGGCGGTGTATAAAAGGCTAACCTTGCAGAGTGAGGTTTGCTAGACAAATGCATATGGGAAGTATAGAAACGGCCGTCTCTATGACTGTAAAAGACCGCATTTAAACAACTGTACAGTCAGATCTATAGTTACATTTCATCAACTATTAGGGATGTGTAAAAAAAATGAAATATCATAGCTCACAATAGAGAGCATGGTCTATTTTCATCTCTGGCCAACTACAACCAACTACATATCTGGATTAAAGGCTAATAACATGGAACTTGCTCTGAACTCCTGTAAGGCCTCTACCACTTGACATTGAGTCTTATCCTTTATTAATCACTTAATGAACAACTGCTTCTAAAATTCCTGTAAAAGTCAACAATCGGCCACGTGTTTCTGATTGTCCAGCTGGGATGAAAACCTTATTTGGGTTCAGGCTTCAGCCGCAACCTATTCTGTGCCACATGCCAGGTTAGCCTTGTTAAATGTTATCAAATAAATCATTCTAAATGATTTTATTGTATCGCATAATTTGGAGTTTTTATTCCTCACTGAAACCTGGATGAATGTTGCCAACTTATTGAACTGTTTCCTCGAACTTATGGTTCTTTAAACTCCCCCAGGCTCAACAGCTAAGGTGGGGGCCTTGCTCTGAGTATTAAAATACATTCTTATGCTTGCTGCTGAGTGTGAATATTCCATCTTTGTGTTACTTTGTGTGCCGCCTTTGACACCATTGGTCACACCATCATGATTGGCTTAAGCATTGAGTTGGTATATCTTGCTGTGCCCTTCATTTGGGATGCCCCATTATTAAGGGTTTAAGCCAATAGGGCAACCGGGAAAAAAAAAAAGTTCTGTTCATCCTCACTCTCTTTCCCCCACATTTCTGAATAAAAGACTGTGGGGAATAACGCGGGTCATAAATAGACGTGAATAATAAATAAATAAATCCTAGCAAATCTAGTATTGGCTGACCAAACGCAAAGACGCACCATCCGTCATGTTGAATCTAGAGTGTAAACACAATTTCAAATGTCTGATTTGAATGATGTACACCTTGTTCGGCCCTGCATACAGATGTAAATATGGTGACACGGGTCTTGCGCGGTCTGGTCTGAATAGTGGACGACCTGAGATTAAACCTGTTACAATAGTGTGGTCTGAATGGGTCCAACGTGGGGAATGACCCATGTTTCAATAACCTGTGTAAACTCCGGGATTTGTGTGTGAAAGGGGTGTAAATTTAATATAAAGCCTTGTTCTCCCCATCTTCAAGTGTCACAACATTGACATATATGGCTTGCACTACATAAGGCGAACTATATGGGTTAACAAGGATATTGAACTATTAGAATAAACTATACGCACAGAACTATATGGTCTGCACTATGTTTTGTCCTGCATCTATTGCATTCCCAGCCATCCTGGTGGGGGATTGCCTTTGAATTGCCCCGCACAAGGTTTCCACTATTTTTTGTCTCCGATAGGTTTTCTCTGGGAGTTTTTCCTTGTCTTCATAGAGCGCCTGAGGCTGGTGGTGCCGGCCCGGTTAGGCTACCTTAAGCAAATTATGTAGGATGGCTAAGTCCTTTCAGTCCTTTTCTACCTGTTACTCTGTCTATCAGCCTGACCTTGTTATGCCTGTAACGTCATTTGATGCTATATAAATAAGCTTGACTTGGATGTGAAAAAGTGTGATGATTGGCCAACCAGTGTTCTGTCTGTTTGGCCATTTAATGTGGAAAAAACTTCTTGCAAATATTTCAGGGATTGGATGAAACTGAACTGCAAAATCCAAAATTCCTCAAGGGGCTGCCTATGTATCATGAGCTTTATTAAGCATGAGGTCCTAAGCAATACCCATCTCAAACAACAATGAATTGTTCATTGACTGTTGTCCTCTTGTCCCTCTCACTGGACTACTTCATCCAAAGCAGTAGAGAAAAGGACATCTCAAAAAACAAAGTGAAAGTCTTACTGGTTCAATGCAGTCTTTTTGTAGTGGAGGTGTGGGAAAGGCTGCAAAGATCAACACTCCCACATACAGGTAGGTCAGCCCAACTAGAAGATAGGCCACAGACAGGTCCCGCACCTGGAAGCAGAAAAGTATTCTTTTGTCTTTACAATTGAACTTAAGCAAGTTAATAAACCATGAAGGGGAGGTGAAGTTCAACAACACCACCTCCAAGCAGAATGTAGATGGATATTCTATTTGGAGACCCTTTTCCTTCTTGTATTTTCTGGCTATGCATTTTCCTATGTATTCCTGTATCATGGATTGTCATGTATATTATCTGTGTCAATCACAGGATTAAATATTTCACCTATTGTGTTATTTAAGCTCTTGCGAAATGGCTAACTAGACAGTTATACAAAAGGCAAATAAAAGGCAAAACCTGACGAGTCAAAACCAAGAAACAATTTTGTTTTTTTTCCTTTCACACCTAGCTGCCGTTTGAAATTCTGTGACACACTGTTAAAAAGGCGTAAAGTTGTACCTGCTCTGACCCACCTTATGACCAAGTACAACAAAGCCTATCCAGGTAAGCTGTGATGAGAGATGTAAAATGTGCTAGTGCAAGTGCCACATTATCCATTATATGGCATGTCAACATTCCATCAGCTCTAAATCAGGGTCTCTGCACCATTTTAAAAATCAAATTCAATGCTTTTTAAGACCTTTTTAAGACCTCAATACATATAATTTAAGACCCAAGAAATTTTGGAACGATTTCTTTCATAGAAAAGCGAGACAATTTATTGAGCCCTAGCATTCTGAACAGTAATACACAGTTACATGAATAATAACAATCCATATTGCTAAATGTTGTTTTTTTTTTTTTTTTAAATGTGGCTATTTAGGGAAACTGTATATAGGCATTATGATCATGCAACTATGGAATTCTTCACCGTACCTGTTGGATGACTACTATGGAACAGTGGATATTAGGCATAACATGCCCAATAATCACATAATTACATGAATTGCAACTATGAAACATTACTTTTCAAGAACTCAACAGGTAAACAGACAGACCGACCCCCCCCCCTCCTCCAGGTGGAGATCTATTTGCTTGCTCTTTGTCGTTTTATCCATGCTTTCGTCGCACATTACGACATAGGGTTTCCCACTTAATGAACGAGGTGATGCCATATTTAGCGACGTAGGCGGTTTTATTTTTTATTTAACGACTTTGCATATTCTGAATCAGGGAACATAGCGGCAAAGACGCTACGTATGTCATCATTCGACTTGAATGAATTGTGCCTGCTCACCGTGTGAAGAACCCACAGCACCGCAGCCCTTTGGGTTTCTGGCGGTGAAACAAAATTGCTCAATGCCGACTGTTGAGAAGTTGCGAGCGAGCCAGACGAAGTTTCGGGTGTGCTACGTGCAAACAATGCAGGCATCACCATAGCCCCACTGGTTACCGCTGTGTACCGCTGCGTACCGCTGGTGTTTTTCAGATTTCATGTGGGATTCAACTGCTTTCACCCCCATGGTCCCTAACGTGAAAATCTTTCGGCATAAATTGCACCTTGCTTCGTTGCGGTCTCCTGCCTGTACCAACCACCTCCGAAACATATCTTCCTCTAACTATTTGTCATTAAACTTGCATTTCCCCATCTTGGCTCATACCTTAGCTTGTTAGCTGGCAACCTTGACCCTCTTTGATGACATGCAGCCAGACGCCAACGTAACGTAAACATTCTATTAATGGCGGAGTTTCTCATTGTCTAATATGATGTTATTTACACAAATACACACGCTATTGGACATTTTACGGTGGGCTACTGTGCGCAACAATTTTTCCATCAGTCTTAAACGCACCCTTTGCAAATTTAATACCTACAGCAAATTTAAGGTAAATTTAAGACAATTTATGACCTTAATTTCCATTATTTTATTTTAAGACCTTTTAAGACTTTTTAAGGAGCCGCGGGGACCCTGTAAATGATATTGTAATTAGTCATTCACAGACATCATCACCTCTGGGGATACATGTTGTCCATGTTGGCCATGTAAAAGACAATAAAAGGCTATCAGTGGAAATGACCCCTGCTCCATAGTGCTATTTTTAGTGGCGTCACCTGTGTCAAGGAATATAGGCCTAATGATTACCACAAAGACAAAGAAGCGCTACCACACCAACGTAGCTTCTTCTGGATGAGTAAGTAGGCAAATGTTTGTTGGTAAAAGACATATTTACATTTTGCTAATCTGGTGATGTTCCTTCCACTACTCTGTATGGGCCCTTATTGCTATTTATTGTAGCTACATATCTGATTTTCTTAATGTTAAGCAGGAGAACAGGTGTTTTGACACGTTTGCTCACTCAAGAGATCCATTGTATATTCCAAGTGATGTTCGCTCAATTGCCTCCCTTCCCCACGTGTTCCCTTTCCCCTCACTTATTGTATTGACTGGAGGTAGAGCTGGAGGAATGCAACGATGGCCAGAGAAGACATGATGGGTAAGTAGCAGATAAAAACTACAGCAATAGAATTTGTTAAAGACAATATTAGAGCAATTTCCATTTTATCCATCCAATTCCATTGATGTGTACAGGTGTACCTGTGTTCCATGTGCGACAGTTTTAGGATTTTTGGTCTGGTTGACCCACTGTTCAAATTGTCTTTTCTCCATCTCCACCACACTCTGTATCTCCCTCTATCACTCTTTCAGCCTGCATGTGATAACCTACATGGTACAGTGATGCATGAACGTCAACGTTGTTTCTGTGAATGGGTCTACACAGGTTATCAGACGCAGGTCCGCGGTCGGTAGCATGGTCAGATGCTGCTCGGCTACGTTGTGAACGGGGGGGACACGGGTTACAATATGGACGTGAACCTCATTGGTTACGATGAGGCGAATTAGTGTGCTGTTTGCCGAACAAATAGACTGAATAACAAAGAAGCAAAAAAAGCCACCCCCTGACTCACTTCCCTCTCTGAATGATGATGCGGTCTTACAAAACAGTGGTGGATGATAAGGAGAAAAAGATGTGGTCTCATCGTGGTAGTATGTTTGTCAGTATGTTTGTCAGGATGACGCCAGCTGATCCTGACAAACTGATCCTGATGGCCGTGCAGTGGCTCCCAAATGTTTGTTATCATGTTTTGCTTGTATGACTCATGGCATGACTCATTTGAGCAAAGGGGGGATGATTGAAATTATTTTTCAAGACTGGTATGCTCCAGGTTTTGTAGTAGTAGCTAACAGCTCTGAAGACTGTTAGGGCAGCTCACCCCCCCTCCCTGGGGTCCGTTTGTAAATATACAAATTGATTGCAAATTGATTATAAATGCCTAATGTAATGCCTAACTTGAATATGTGCTTGTTATTGTTGATATGTTTTCAAAATGGACTGAAGCTTTCCCATGCAGGAAAGCAGACGCTGTCTCAGTAGCAAAAATACTGCTGACCCACATCATTGCTGCATCAATAATGCAGAACCTATTTAAGACATTAGGATGTACTCTGCATTTACACAACCCGTATCATCTGCAAAGTGCAGGGGCATTGGAATGACAGAATGGAGTGCAAATTGGCCAAATTGTGTGCAGACAGAGGACTGAAGTGGCCAGAATCACTCCTAATAGCTCTGATGGCTATGAGAAATACTTCAAATCGGAGTACAGGCTTGCATGAAATACTGATGGGGAGACCGCTTTCGCAGATGGAAGCTTTACTAAAAGAAGATGAAATACTCATCTATTGCAAAGCTTTGTGTTCTGCTGCCATTACATTACAGGAATTTAGCAGACGCTTTTATCCAAAGTGACTTACAATATGTGCATTCAACGTAGGTAGGCAAGAGAACTACTAGTCACCAGAAATTGTAAGTGCATTTCCTTCCTAAACAAGCATCTAAGAGCATAACCAGTGCTAAGGTAAAAGTGCAGTAAGTTAACTACCTACTTTTAATTTAAACAAATGAGACAAATAAGTGAAGCAAATAAACAAGAGCTAAGACTAAGTGAAGCATATAAGCATACAGTACACCTCTCACTAAGTATCTCTTTCACCATCCCTCTGTCTCTCACTCAGTTTATCTTCTCTTATCTCAGAACAACAACACAACTACATACTGGTTATTATGGGCTGTCATCATTATAAATAAAATTGAACCTTTCAAAAGACTACAACTCTGCAAGAAACTTGGCACACACTGTAGAGCAACTACCGTTGCTCTACAATTTTGCCACTCAGACCATTATGATTTGATTATTAGTGGGATTGCGCAATGCAATCCCACTATTGAAATCCTCCCGGGTTATTATTAGTGGGATTGCGCAATGCAATCCCACTATTGAAATCCTCCCGGGTTATTATTAGTGGGATTGCGCAATGCAATCCCACTATTGTAATCCTGTGTGTTTAATATTATTAAACTTCCGTGCGTTTTTTTGCTCACCTGTACAGCGAAAACCGTGTGTATCACATATGTGGTTCAGGTATCGAAATGTGCGCAATTATGCGAAGTGGGTTGCTTTTGCATAATTATGCGAAGTGGGTTGCTTTTGCATAAAACACGCAGAAATTCTCACGACCCACGAGTTATCGCAGAAAAACATGGTTTTTAAAAAACGCGGTTGAAGTGTATCTCCTCCCGCAATTTTCGAGATACATGCACGTGTCATATGTCAAAATGTCCGGAATTATGTGTAGAAGTGTGCTATGTCTTTTATAAGAGATACTAGTAGTACTTTAGGAATTATGCAGGATTTTGTTGTTTGCTGACTCGGCAAAACAGCCGAAAACAGCTGGGACTGGATACACAATCCGCCATCTTGGATCTTAGACGGCCATTTCGGATACAGACCCATAGACTTCCATGTATTTTGTAGTCGCATAGACTTCAATGTATTTGTAAGGCAACTGCATTCAACTTCATTCAACATTCTACTACTACTACTACTACTACTACTCCAAATCCTGTTTTTTGTCTTTAATTTTGGGGTCGAGCGGTCACCGCTGGTGTTTCTGCACTGTACTTCCTAGAGATCACTTGTTGATCCAATGGCATGGCCAGTACTGTGACATCTTTTTCCTTTGAAATGTAAAAGGGATCATCTGACAGCTTCCACTTCATGTCAAGTAACACGACTCTAAAACCATTCATTATAAAAACTGAGGCGGCCATTTTGGCTCGAGACCCATAGACCTCCATGTATTTTGAACTCCCATAGACTTCCATGTAGTCTCATAGACTTCAATGTGTTTGTAATGCAAGTGCATTCAACTTCATACAACTTTCAAGTACTACTACTACTGCCACTACAACACCGCCATCTTGGCTCTAGGCGGCCATTTCGGCTCGAGACCCATAGACCTCCATGTATTTTGAACTCCCATAGACTTCAATGTTTTTGTAATGCAACTCCATTCAACTTCATTCAACATTCTACTACTGCTACTGCCACTACAACACCGCCATCTTGGCTCTAGGTGGCCATTTCGGCTCCAGCTACTACATGTTAGCAATGACATATTAGACCCTAGCAACGACTTATAAACAACATAGGATCCACCTAGGACACCCTAGCAACCAACTATGACACCCTAGCAACAGCCCAGGACACCCTAGCAACCGCCTATGACACCCTAGCAACGGCCCAGGACACCCTAGCAACACCCTAGCAACGGCCCAGGACACCCTAGCAACGGCCCAGGACACCCTAGCAACACCCTAGCAACACCCTAGCAACGGCCCAGGACACCCTAGCAACACCCTAGCAACGGCCTAGGACACCCTAGCAATGGCCCAGGACACCCTAGCAACACCCTAGCAACGGCCTAGGAGACCCTAGCAACACCCTAGCAACGGCCCAGGACACCCTAGCAACACCCTAGCAACGGCCCAGGACACCCTAGCAACACCCTAGCAACGGCCTAGGACACCCTAGCAACAGCCTAGAACACCCTGGTAAGGGCCCAGGACACCCTAGCGACGGTCCAGGACACCCTAGCGATGGCCCGGGACACCCTAGCGACACCCCGGCGCCCGCCTAGGATGCCCCGGTACACCTGCCGGTACGCCTTAGCCGCCGCCCGGTACGACGGAGTCACGCGTACTCGGCGATTCGCCAGTACAGCAATCCCACGCATTTTCCGCGGAAATGCATTTCTAGTTATTATTTCACTTCCGTGCGCTTTTTTTTGCTCACCTGTAGCGCGAAAACCGTGTGTGGCACATATGTGGATCAGGTATCGAAATGTGTGTAATTATGCAACTCGGTATGGAAATTAGTAACAGTGGCAGAAATTCGCACGATTCACGAGTTATCGCAGAAAAACACGTGTTTTAAAAAAGCGGTTGAAGTGTATCTCCTCCCGCAGTTTTTGAGCTACATGCACATGTCATATGTCAAAATGTCCGGAATTATGTGGGGAGGTGTGCTATGTCTTTTCTAAGAGACACTAGTAGTACTTTAGGAATTGTGCAGTATTTTGACTTACCATGACTCAGCAAAAAAACGCCGACAAACTTGTTGTCCCATAGACTTCAATGTATTTGTAAGTGCAACTGGGTGTCATGTTGGATCTAGGCGGCCATTTCAGTTCCAGACCCATAGACCTCCATGTATTTTGAACTCCCATAGACTTCCATGTATTTGTAATGCAACTCCATTCAACTTCATTCAACATTCTACTAGTACTACTGCTACTGCCATTACAACACCGCCATCTTGACTCTAGGCGGCCATTTTGACTCGAGACCCATAGACCTCCATGTATTTTGAGCTCCCATAGACTTCAATGTTTTTGTAATGCAACTCCATTCAACTTCATTCAACATTCTACTACTACTACTGCCACTACAACACCGCCATCTTGGCTATAGGCGGCCATTTCGGCTCGAGACCCATAGACCTCCATGTATTTTGAACTCCCATAGACTTCAATGTTTTTGTAATGCAACTCCATTCAACTTCATTCAACATTCTACTACTACTACTGCTACTGCCACTACAACGCCGCCATCTTGGCTCTAGGCGGCCATTTTGGCCCCAGACCCATACACCTCCATGTATTTTGAACTCCCATAGACTTCCATGTAGTCTCATAGACTTCAATGTGTTTGTAATGCAAGTGCATTCAACTTCATTCAACATTCTACTACTACTACTACTACTACTGCGACTACAAGGCCGCCATCTTGGCTCTAGGCGGCCATTTTGGCCCCAGACCCATACACCTCCATGTATTTTGAACTCCCATAGACTTCCATGTAGTCTCATAGACTTCAATGTGTTTGTAATGCAAGTGCATTCAACTTCATACAACTTTCAAGTACTACTACTACTGCCACTACAACACCTCCATCTTGGCTCTAGGCGGCCATTTCGGCTCGAGACCCATAGACCTCCATGTATTTTGAACTCCCATAGACTTCCATGTAGTCTCATAGACTTCAATGGGTTTGTAATGCAAGTGCATTCAACTTCATACAACTTTCAAGTACTACTACTAGTGCGACTACAACGCCTCCATGTTGGATCCAGGCGGCCATTTTAGATCCAGGTGGCCATTTTAGATCCAGAGAGTACACCTTGGCAATCACATAGACTTCAATGTTTTTGTAATGCAACTCCATTCAACTTCATTCAACATTCTACTACTACTACTACTACTGCCACTACAACACCCCCATCTTGGCTCTAGGCGGCCATTTTGGCTCGAGACCCATAGACCTCCATGTATTTTGAACTCCCATAGACTTCAATGTATTTGTAATGCAACTCCTTTCAACTTTATTCAACATTCTACAACAACTACTACTAGTACTACTACAACACCACCATGTTGGACCCAGGCGGCCATTTTGGCTCCAGCTACTACACGTTAGCAATGACATATTAGACCTTAGCAACGACTTATAAACAACATAGGATCCACCTAGGACACCCTACCAACCGCCTATGACACCCTAGCAACGGCCCAGGACACCCTAGCAACAGCCCAGGACACCCTAGCAACACCCTAGCAACGGCCTAGGACACCCTAGCAACGGCCCAGAACACCCTAGCAACACCCTAGCAACGGCCCAGGACACCCTAGCAATGGCCCAGGACACCCTAGCAACACCCTAGCAACGGCCTAGGACACCCTAGCAACGGCCCAGGACACCCTAGCAACACCCTAGCAACGGCCCAGGACACCCTAGCAACGGCCCAGGACAACGGTGGAGCCTATTACAAAACGAGTCATTACTAAACCTAGTAGATAGTACCATTACTAGTGCTAGGAACCATCATTGATGACTTATATATTGCACTCAGCAAAAAGGACGCAAAAGAAACAGAATCTTGGATAATCAGTTATTCAAGACCAGGTGGGATGGTTTATTATTATTTGCTTGTTTAATGAATATGAGGTCAGTGTTGTGTGATGACTGAGACTCACATTATTCTCTTGGTGCCTGTTGCTCTTCATAAGTGTGATGATGCAGTTATGGATGAAGAAGGCCAGAGTGAGAACACCCGTCAGCTGAGGGAACAGCACACTGAACTCTAGGAAGGACATAAATAGGAAGAAAAAAAACTTTAGAAAATGAAAACATTACAAGATAAATTACTGATTAGTGGGATTGCTGTGTAACAGCAAACCCACTATTGTAATCTCTCGTGTTTATTATTATTATTCCGTGCGCTTTTGCATTGATCCCTATGTTTTTTTTTTGCTCACCTGTAGCACGAAATCCGGTTGTGCCACATATGTGGTTCAGGTATCGAAATGTGCCAAATTATGCGACGGGGTATGGAAATTAGTAACGGTGGCAGAAATTCGCACGATTCACGAGTTATCGCAGATAAACACAAGTTTTAAAAACGCGGTTGGCACGCTACTTGTCCCGCAGTCTTCGAGCTACATGCATGTGTCATATGTCAAACTGTCCGGAATTATTGGGGGAGGTGTGCTATGACTTTTCTAAGAGATACTAGTAGTACTTTAGGAATTATGAAGTACTTTGTACTCCCCATAGACTTCCATGTATTTGAACTCCCATAGACTTCAATGTATTTGTAATGCAACTGCATTCAACTTCATACAACTTTCAAGTACTACTACTAGTACTACTACAGATGCCGCCATTTTGGATCCAGGCGGCCATTTTGGATCCAGCTAGAACACATTAGAAATCACATAGACATCAATGTATTTGTAATGCAACTGCATTCAACTTCATACACCCTAACCCTGACCACCCAGTACAACAGAGTAATATATACTTCGCGGTTTGCCCGTACAGCAATCCCACGCATTTTCCGCGGGAAATGCATTTCTAGTTTGATATCTTACTGTATGTAAGGTACATACTATACTTTTGGTGCTGTATGTACTGTGATGAAGTCATATTCAAACTTCATTATTCAGTCTGATAGTGCTTCCAGTTTGACCGATTTGAAAAGAGTGCTGTTGTTTTTCCCATAAACAATCACAAAGAGAGATATGTTGAGTGCTCTAAGAAGGATCCTTTATAGAGCCGGACCGATATATCGGCCATTTTTTGGCTTTTTGACGACATCGGGATCGGTAGTTATACAACCGATGTGTCCCGATTTATATAATAGTTTAATAAACAAAAAAACATTGATTATTTATCCTGTACTTGTCTGTTTGAACGTTGCTATTGCTATTTACTAGAATTATCCAGCTGCAGTACTAGTAGAGAACAGCTAATGGTGCCTGAGCTGCCAGACTGCTAAAATAGCAGTTTAAAAAAAAAAGTTCAGTTCATGTGTGTATTTTATGTTTGCTTGTTCATTGTATAATTAAAGTTAAATGTTCTTTTCATATATTGAAGTTTAATATATTTAATTAGTGGGATTGCTGTGTAACAGGTATCGAAATGTGGGTAATTTTGTGGAGCATTATGGAAATTTGTAACATTTGCAGAAATTCGCACGATTCACGAGTTATCGCAGAAAAACACGATTTTTTAAAAAACGCGGTCGGCGCGTAACTTGTCCCGCAGTTTTCGAGCGACATGCACGTGTCATATGTCAAACTGTCTGGAATTACTTGTAGAAGTGTGCTATGTCTTTTCTAAGAGATATTAGTAGTACTTTAGGAATTATGAAGTATTTTGTATCGCAGCAGAAAACGCCCATAGACTTCAATGTATTTTGAAATCTCCATAGACTTCAATGTATTTTGTACTCTCATAGACTTCAATGTATGTGTAATGCAACTGCATTCAACTTCATTCAACTGTCTACTACAACTACTAGTACTACTACACATGCCGCCATTTTGGATCCAGGTGGCCATTTTAGATCCAGACCACCATTTTAAATCCAGCTACTGCACCTTAGCAATCACATAGACATCAATGTATTTGTAATGCAACTGCATTCAACTTCATACAACTTTCAAGTACTACTACTAGTACTACTACAGATGCTGCCATTTTGGATCCAGGCGGCCATTTTGGATCCAGACCACCATTTTAGATGCAGCTAGACAACCTTAGCAATCACATAGACATCAATGTATTTGTAATGCAACTGCATTCAGCTTCATACAACTTTCATGTACTACTACTAGTACTACTACAATGCCGCCATTTTGGATCTTGGTGGCCATTTTGGATCCAGACCACCATTTTAGATCCAGCTAGTACACCTTAGCAATCACATAGACTTCAATGTATTTGTAATGCAACTGTATTCAACATTCTATTACTACTACTACTAGTACTACTACAACGCCGCCATTTTGGATCTTGGTGGCCATTTTGGATCCAGACCCATAGACCTCCATGTATTTTGAACTCGCATAGACTTCAATGTATTTGTAATGCAATTGCATTCAACTTCATACAACTTTGAAGTACTATGACTAGTACTACTACAAATGCCGCCATTTTGGATCCAGGCAGCCATTTTGGATCCAGCTACTACACGTTAGCAATGACATATTAGACCCTAGCAACGACTTATAAACAACATAGGATCCACCTAGGACACCCTAGCAACCAACTATGACACCCTAGCAACCACCTACGACACCCTAGCAACGGCCCAGGACACCCTAGCAACACCCTAGCAACACCCTAGCAACGGAATAGGACACCCTAGCAACGGCCCAGGACACCCTAGCAACACCCTAGCAACCGCCTAGGACACCCTAGCAACGGCCCAGGACACCTTAGCAACACCCTAGCAACGGCCTAGGACACACTAGCAACGGCCCAGGACACCCTAGCAACACCCCAGGACACCCTAGCAACACCCTAACAACGGCCTAGGACACCCTAGCAATGGCCCAGGACACCTTAGCAACACCCTAGCAACGGCCCAGGACACCCTAGCAACAGCCCAGGACACCCTAGCAACGGCCTAGGACACCCTAGCAACGGCCCAGGACACCCTAGCAATGGCCCAGGACACCCTAGCAATGGCCCAGGACAACCTAGCAACACCCTAGCAACGGCCTAGGACACCCTAGTAACAGCCCAGGACACCATAGCAACGGCCCAAGACACCCTAGCAACACCCTAGTAATGGCCCAGGACACCCTAGCAATGGCCTAGGATACCCTAGCAACCACCTTTATATCCCTTTAAGCTTAGCACATGTACATACTTCGCAGTTTGCCCGTACAGCAATCCCACGCATTTTCCGCAGGAAATGCATTTCTAGTTTAATATAATCTTTTACATTTTTTATCTATCAAAAAGTTCTTTGTGTTTATTTTTATTTATTTGTTTGCTTATAAGTTCAATGTTCTCAAATATAGAACATTTTATAAAATATAAGTTTTTCAAATTGATTTGAAAACTTTGCACTTTTTGACAAAATGTCGGTCAAAACATCGGTAATCGGTGGGCTAGGACTCTCCTAAATCGGGATCAGCATCGGACCCAAAAATCTGGCATCAGTCGGGCTCTAATCCTTTACAAGCTTGACCCCAAGCCTAAGATTCGGGACTATAAATACCTTCACTGGGGCACTTACTTGTCAGACTAAGAACCTCATTACCATTAGGCTGTCATTTTTCCATTATCTCCTTTAACATTAGAGCCCACCCTGTTATCATCTGCATGAAATTTACCTGGAACATAGAACTGTGTTGAGTCAAACCAGTGGAACTCCAAGTGGAAACCCAGGCGAATGGCCTTATAAGTGACCAGGATGATCAGGTAGACCACTGATATGGTGCCTGAATGGATAGGGGATGAGGCAGTGCACAGCACCAGCATATCCAGAAAGAAAAGCAAACAAAAAACATCATTGTTGTTTATATTACATATTGACGCTTTGGCAGACATAGTGACTGACCCCATTACCTCATATATCAGCAGTCACATGACGGTAGGATTTTCTAAATCAGGGTAAAGGTTAACATTGACATTGACTTTTCTATTATACATCAACTTGAAAAAAATATAGTGATTTAAGAAACTACTGCTTTTGAAACTATACACGTTTGGAATTTAGCAGCAGCAGGGTATCTCACAGTGTTTTCCACATGGGTTGGGGAGTGTGTGTGTGTGTTTGGGGGGGGGGCGAGGGGATTCTCTGCAAGCCCACAAACTGGATACCCAGCTCACACTGAGAAGCCTTTTCTTTTCAGTTCTGTACATTATTTGATGACTTGCCGTTCTTCTGAAATTTGAGGTTTGAAATACATCTATATAAACACTGCGGTTTCATATGGTCCTCCCCAATCTTGGTACATTATAGATATCACAGGCTACTGTAACTTAGTCTAGATCCATAATCCATGAGTAGTCAGATTTTAAATGTTATTGTAATCAATGGAGCCCACACTGTTGAGACAGGGAAATGTATCCTTACCTATAAACACGCTTAGAACATTAACATAAGGTAGTGCTTTGAGCTAGTAGGACTATTTTCCCTCTGGAAAGAAGAGTAGTAATCTTAGCGCATGGTTTGTTTTGTTTCTATAGGAAGTGAAGGTGGTGGGCGATGTGAGACTGTGTAGAGCTAAAACTCACTCTGACCTGAAATATTTTTTTTTAAAAAGGCCCTGGCTACAGCAGCTATATTGATTTAAAAGGACCATTCCAATGTGACTGGATTTTTGCTCATTTTTTACATTTTCCATCCATGTGTACATGCGTATGCCGAGATTAAAGATATTTTTTAATTAGTTTTGTCATACCTCTCGGGCTCAATCGTTCCCATTCAATTCCAAACGACATAGAAAACAACTCCCCGAGACGTCTAATTCGGTTGGTAAAGGTAATCCATCACTGTGAATGAGGAGCCAACAATCACATTTTGCAAAGTTGCATCAGCATGCTAATACCAGGCTATACATTTTTATATTTTGAAATCTCCGTTCAGCATTTCACAATCGCAAGAGCCAAGATGAGACAGGAGGCGTCTTACGGTTCCTAACTGGTCACTGACTAAAGTTTCAGGTTCACTATGTGTCTGATTTCCTCTCCAAAATATATCTTTCAATCCATAGCTAATATTCTCTGTGCTTCAGCCAGCTATAGTCCATAGAATGAAACGGAAATTAAAGCTAGATTTTACACAATTATGGCTTTAATTCGCTGCCTTCTTTACTGGGAGTAATGCGCAATCTTTAAAAACAACTAAAATAAAGAAAAAATATCACATACCTCTTAACATGATAAAAGCACTGGAAAACTATTTACATTGAGCAAGGAAATGAGCAAAATCACACTGGAATGGTCCTTTAATGATACTAAAATTAAAATGTAATGTAAATATATGAATCTACAGAATAAAAATCACTAAAAATTTGTTATTACTAAAACTCAGCATAATGTTGTATGCTAAAGTGTTAGCATGGAGCACCGGAGCCAACAATCTACCGGGGACACATGGATGATTTTGGTGTCTAAATTGACTAAAAGGGACAACTGTAAACTTACAGTTGTGAGAAAGTTTGTGAACCCTTGGGAATTACCTGGATTGCTCTCAAACACAAACCTTTGTACTTTTTGTACAATCTCAAAAGAAAGCCCAAGACTTTTAAAAGATGTTCACAGCTTTTATGATGTTGAAACCCAAATGTTAAATACCTAACTGAACTATAGACCCTATTACTACTTGTCTAGAACCTTAGTTAGCTAGAGATATTTCAGTTTCTGTCAAATCTTTTTCCCACCCTTGGTTTGCGTCAAACCTATTAGGGTTGGGCTGGGAGGACAGGTGAAGTTAGGAAGGAAAATTGGATACATTGGGGGAAGGAAAGGGAGGTTATATAGAGTAAGAGTTGGTCGGGCAATGGGGAGTGCATTATTTGGAGAGCATCATATTTTGTGAGTAAAGCAACAACTTCAGCTAATGTTAACACCTTAATATGCCAGTAAGATAAATAGTAATACATTTGAATTATTTCCTTAATGTCATTGCCTTGTCAAACCCTCTACAATCCAACTGAATGGAGTTTATTTCCCTTGCATTAAGTTGCAAGGGAACATTAAGTTGTGCACATGATTTAATTTTATTCCTATTGTGCATCAGAACCCCCCTTTTTTCATACTTTAAACCCATCAGATACAAGGATTGTCTTAGCTAATCTAAGACAATGACATGCCTAATCTAACCAATGACATGTTCCAAGTCTCACAACAGTGATTCTGAGGTATTACAAACATTTCTACTAATCCTTTGTGTAATTCCTCTGCCCATCTTACCCAAAAAGGTGAACCTGGCGAAGAAGGAGGCAGAGCGGAAGTTGAGCAGTGGCAGCAACAGAATGATGAGGTAGAAGGGGATGGTGTTGGTCTTGCTCCACCAATAGTCAAACAGGGCTGCATCTGAGGTATTGTTGCCGCTGTCACCAAAGTAGAGGGTGCTGATGCTATAGTTACCTCCAGGGTCAGTGTTTGGGTATGGACAGATTACTGGTGAACAAATCAGAATCACAATGGAATGGAACCAATGGAATCATCTTGGAAACTCAAAATGATTATTGTTCCTACTTAAAATTGTGATTTAAGAGACACGTAATGCTTTTTTTTTTTTGCCTACGATGGAGTGTGTAGTCCAGAAATGGGAATATGACAAACATACAATAGCACATTTTACCCACTATATGAAAAGATTGACTAGATACTTTAAAATTCACACAAGACATGTGTTGTACCTAAAAAAAATAGTAAGGGATGTCTTCCCTGTCCCTGTGACAAAAAGCCCAACAAGGTTATCATTGATCCTAGATGTGTAGTTTCCCAAACCATAGAAACAGCTTGTTTTTCATTGTATCCATCAGTTGTGTCCTACATTTTGTATGTGCATGGATGTGCTCCGATTATACTCTTATGTAACGTCTACAACATTTGTTGGTATGTACTGAGGCTTCCTAAAACCAGTACACAATTTGTACTGTGACACAGGGCATTAGAACTGGGTACCAATTTAAGTTTATTGCTCAGCTATACGATATACAATCAGCTATACATTATACAGCTATACAGATAATGCATGTGATCTTACCTTTATTTGAGCCGTTGGTCCCAAACTCTGAATCTGACGTGTTGACATTGTTAGCATAGTCTGTGGAGAGGAGAGGAAAACACCATGAAATGAAGACGAAGACTAATTTTAACATCAAAATGCACTACATACCATGTCAGTGCCAATGACACAGTCAGAGTTACGGATTTAATTCCCATCAGGTAACAATATTAAAATGATATGCACTTGAGGGTGTAATGTGCTTTGGCTTAAAGAGTCCACCAAATAAGCACCTCCTAGCATGACTTACTGTAGATAAATTTGCCGGTGTTGTAGAGGAAGTTGGACATGAGGACCCAGTAAACCACCATGGCTCCAACAAGTGAGACCATTGAGAAGAACAGGCTGGACCACTGGCCAAACTTGCCAAAGTGGTATTTGCATACATCAGGGAATTCCCAGTCTGACGTGTCCACGTAGGCTGGTGAGAACACAAAGAAAGGAGCAGTGAGCTTACTTACATCCTCTTCTGATCTATACTTTGTTTGAATTGATCTGAATCAGAGGATAAATTGTTTGCTTTGTTTTCCATTGATTTCCCAGTGACAACTGTCAAATGAAAAATACTAAAGTTTATATTAAAGTTCTGCGGCTGTTCTGCTGTTTATTGGGAATTTTCCGATCCTAATAAGCAGATTTTTAAACAAACAAATCTTATAAATCGTCCCAAAAAAAAAAAAAGATGCAAGTCCTGATGACATTTGGAGAGGTATAAAATGCTTAAATCAGCTTAAACACATGCACAGTCAGCTTTTTCTTGTATTTCCTATCTCCTTGTCCAGTTGCATTTCCTCTTTAAACAAACAGCAATGCCGCTTTCAGGGCCCTCCTTTAGTTGAAGATTTCAGCTATGCTGCACTGCTAGCTTCACCCCGTTTGACAATGGAATACCAAAGTATGAGTTTTTTTTTTACAGCTGCACCTCCTTCTTCCCTCACTCTCTAGCACTCAAATTGATATTTGTCTAGTATCTGCTGGGCAGAGACAGGCTGAAACTGTGGATTTCATTACTTTAAAGAAACCACTGCAGTGGTAAAAGACAGCCCACACATGACCATGTGTGACTGCCTAACATATGCACATACACACTGCTAGCATATGCTGCTCTGAGGTGTGAATGCTGGCAAGTACATGTTAGTGGAGCCTCTCCTCTTCAGATGCATGTGGACATTAGCCACGCAGGAGAAAACAAAGCTATTACGCAATGTCCATCTCACATAACAGCCCAATATTAATAGGTTCTGTTGGAATGAGGAACTACTAATTCAAAAATAGCACTGAAGCACTGTCATAGCACATCGCATTAAAACACTGTGCCTGTAATGGCTACAGATTAGAAACTGGAGCTGATCATATTGGCCTCATTAAAGTAAGTCAAAGTATTACTGGACTTACGTATTGACTTTGGTGATTTGAGCACTCTGTAACAACAGTAGAGCATCAGCAGGCCCATGCAGATGAGAATGAGAATCCCGAGAGTGAAGCCAGCCTAAGGGGATAAACAGAAAGAGATGGCCGACATTGATGTGGTTCTTGACTGAAATCAATCATTTTTTTCATTCTTTGTCCTGTAAGGGAAATTTGATTTGCGGAGATTAAAATAAAAAACACAACAAACCTCTCATGTCATTTCACCAATAACCACTTTGGATATGGTTGTGAATGGGCCAATCATTCACTAGTATTTGGAGAAAAAATAAATCACCTGCTTTATACCCCAAGGTATACTGAGTATGGACGTGCCCATCATTGTATTCCATATGGCAAATCTGGGAGGAGTAGGGAAGAGCAAGGTAACGATCAAAGCAGTCAAACACACAAAACCTTCAAGTAGAAAAAGTATGAGGAAAACGTTTAGGTCAGTTTGAGTTCATTGACTCAGAGTGCTTACATTGTGATGAAACTTGGGTTTTTAGAGGAATGGTCACCACCTGTCACCTTGAAGGCAGTCCCAAGGGGACTGTAAATGTAAATCTCCTCTGGCTGGGGGATCACATGGTCTGGAGGACTCTAGAGGAAACACAACCAGATTTACATTTCACTGCATAATCAGTAAAGGTTTTACTTATCACAACACCAAAGTTGTGCGAATATGCAATACATAATATGTGAATTTAAAGCAAATATAAATTATGCGTAAAATGTGCATGTTTTCAAATTAACGTATACAGAAGGCCATACATACACTCCAAATTTTTCTTGGCAGCCATTCCATTCCAGTGTCTGTTGAATTCCAACACAGGCACACCTAATCAGTACTACATGTGTGGTACTGATTAGGTGATTACCTGAACCAAATCTTATTTAATGAAGAAAAGTATAAAAACCACTGCTCTGGTCATCACTATCCTCTTGCAATAGGACCAGCTGGATGGCAAAAACAGTGCTAGTAGTACCTCAAAAGTAATTGGAATCAAAAAATAACTATTGACCATGCCAAAAGAGTTGAAAAGAAAAGTTTTGAGAGAGGAAAAGAAGGGTTCAATTCTGCCTTTACTGGCAGAGGGATACAGTGAGCATCAGGTTGCTTCCATCCTCAAAGTTTCGAAGACGGCGGTTCATAAGAACAAGGTCAAGCAGCAGGCAACAAAGATACAGAGCGGCAGAGGGCGAAAACAACTCTCTACTGACCAGGGTACCCCCAGGATTCTCCAAGTTAAATTTAAGACTTTTTAAAGACCTTTTTAATACCACTTAGAATGAAATTTAATGCCAACTTCACGGCCATACTGGCAAAAGTATGAAGGATATAATGGAAAATCAGTATGGATTTTAAGCCCTAGAAAAGAATTATTTACCAAGTACTTGAATTTAATAAAACATGATATTATAATACTCACATTAATATTTAATACACAATAGCTTTGTGAGCGCCCTTCACATGATCAGCGACAAAAACACTCGGCGCTGGCATTCATTTCCTATTTGGCAAGCCTCGCCGCCCCCGGCGTTCTGCGCCCTGGGCACAGACACTGGGAGACCCCCTGGAGCTGCGCTCAAAGGCCGAATCCCAATTCACCCCTTCGCCCTACCCCTTAGCCCTTCCCCTCCGTTTTGCGCATTCACGTGTAGGGGTAGGGTGTCCCAATTCTTGTTGGGATCGAGGGGTAGGGCGAAGTGCTAGGGCTACATGGCCCTCCAAAAGAAGATTTTTCAGGGGCACACTACAAACCGAGGGTTAGGAGAAATCTCCGTCAATCATTGGCAAGATGGGGGCGAACGCCGCACAAGCAACAAAAGAAAACCAAAATGTAGTATTTTCTTCGTTAATAAAGATTTAAAAAATATTCTAACCGTGGTATTATCTTAGTTTAATGTCGTTTCAATGTATTATAGACCTTTTCTTTATAACATGCATAACAAAAAATCGCTAGTATGCCGATGTCTCTACCTCGCTAGTTAACGTTACAACATTGTTTTTAGGCTGATTTGTGCATGACAGTCCCGCATTTTGACATATTTCCATGTCGCATTTCCCCCCTTTGATGGCATATGACGCCCGAAATATAACTAAAGTCCAGCAGCGAAGTTGCTGCACTTGTTACGGCTCCTCTAATATCAGTGCAGACTGGCAGGGTAACGTTAGGAGCACGGCTTGCTAGCTACAGAGCACCGCTAACACTATTCTGTCATGAAGTGGCCCGGTAATGAAGCAGTGGTCTTTTTTATTTGATGACTTGTTTGATCGATTGGTAGCGTGAAACGTATAAGTTGTGAACGAATCGCGAGCGTCCATGCTTTTCTATCGCCATCAGATGAATGGCAAATGTCACTGTGATAATACCATTATTGCCATCGTAATGTCCGATAACAAACTTGTCGCGTCTGTTCACGTAAACGTCATCGATGACGTATCAGGGTCTTGAAGGGTTGTCCCATTTCATAGGGAGAGATTTCAACCACTACCCCTTGTGACTCTGTTCCGAGGGCCAAGCCGAAGGGCGAGGGAGCCCTCGAAAATGAGCCGTAGGGGTGAAAATGAGAATTGGGATTCGGCCAAAGTTCAACTATATTCAACTTTGACCTTCACGACGTGCAACCACTGGAATCTAATAGCTCTTAGTTTGCTATTCATTAGTGATCGGGTTAGAGATAGAGAGCAGTGGGAAAGAGAGGCGTTTGATATCATAGCCGCGAAATTTAAAAAAAATATATAGAAGAGAAACTTAATTTATGTGTGTCGGAGCATCCCGAATGATACAACATGACCTTAAATCATACCATGATCTGACTAAAAAGTCTGTATCATGGAATAATGTCGGTTTACAGATGGGACTACCAGGTTGGTTGACAGCTTAGTACAGGACGTATATGCAGCCAGTCTATATTCACTTCTATGGCTGTGCTAGTATGATCATTGGCGATGTGGTTAGCTACGGTCACCGGCTGATGCGGGTGACGCTGATCATGTGAAGGAGTCTCGTCTAACCTGAAGTTGATGCCGACACTTTGCGCGGATCATGTGAAAGCCCCTTAAAACGACACTTGCCCATTCTGAGACGACGAGCTAGCTTGTTAGCAGCACACTCCACGGTCAAGAGCGTCAATACACTGACGTAAACATTACCTGTACTGTCGTAATGTCCAAGCCACACCAAACAGAGTAAATTGTAACGTTACACACAAAACATTTTATACATTTGACAGTTATTCATGACGTTACGGTATTTATTTGATAAGAAAAAAATTTAAGACCTTTGCAAACGAAATTCAATACTTTTAAGGCCTTATTTTGAGAATATTAAATTCAATGCTTTTTTAATACTTTTAAGACCCCGCGGGTCTTACCCCAGCCCAATCTCCAGAACTGAACCCCATTGAAAACCTCTGGAATGTGATCAAGAGGAAGATGGATGGTCACAAGCCATCAAACAAAGCCGAGCTGTTTGAATTTTTGCGCCAGGAGTGGCATAAAGTCACCAAACAGCAATGTGAAAGACTGGTGGAGAGCATGCCAAGACGCATGAAAGCTGTGATTAAAAATCTGGGTTATTCCACCAAATATTGATTTCTGAAGTTTTCCTAAGTTAAAAATTAATATGAACTTGTTTTCTTTGCATAATTTGAGGTCTGAAAACACTGCATATTTTTTGTTATTTTGAATAGTTGTCATTTTCTGCAAATAAACGCTCTAAATGACAATATTTTTATTTGGAATTTGGGAGAAATGTTGTCTGTAGTTTATAGAATAAAACAAAAATGTTCATTTTACTGAAACACATACCTATAAATAGTAAAACCAGAGAAACTGATAAATTTGGAGTGGTCTCTTAATTTTTTTCCAGAGCTGTATGTACAGAAATTGTGAATTTAAACCTGTGGGAAAACTGAACACTACTACTTAAATAACAGAATAGCCTAACAGCTTGGCCACTGGAGGGTGCCAGAGTGCTGTCCCAACTAGACCTACTCGGGAGCACCTTTATAAGAGCTGAGCTCTGCATGTTTGTTCATTCATGTGTAAAGCGTTTTGCAATCTGCATTACAGAATGCACTCTTCAGGCCACCAGAGCCCTGCATAAGTATGTCAGTATTGTAGAAGACGCACAAGCATGAGCAGCTCTAGGTTGGTAACAATCATGTATATAGGATAGATCTTTTAACTAATGATAATAATGATACATTACACGTTTTAAGCTGGCTGTATGCCTCTGCAAATTGTTTCTGATGCCATTGGAAAGGGAGTAGAAGAGGAGAGACTGACATTTTGGGAGTGACAGATAGGAAATATGATAGATAGACCCAGTAAGACCGGGCGCTGACTTCAATAAAAAGGAACACAATTAGAAGGAGATCCAGGAAGTTGTAACGGCTGCCAGAGCAAGCTCAGCCCCTGGACCAAGTGGAGTGCCTTAAAAAGGTGTCCAAGAGTTGCCCAAACTACAGATTGTGGTCAATCCTGAGGGTCATCGAGAGAGGAGGGAAAACAGGCTCATAGGGTGTCTGGACACTGAAGAGAACAACTTACAACTTTACAACTAATATGTACAAATGTGTGTTTAATGTACTTTTAATTGTCATGACTTGTATATGATTCCAACAGGACTATTTTCTAAGAAAACGTTAAAGAAATAACCAGATAAAGAACAACCACTGTATCATAATCATTGTTATTAAACTTGCCAATAGGGAATGATTTTTAGGTTTTGCCCAGGGGACGCCCTTTTGAGTGCCTTTTCCTAGGGGTCAGTGTTGAACTGCGTGTATGTGTATACTAGTCGCAGTTTGGATTCACTATAAACACCTGTTGAAAAGTGCCTCTTTTGTGGCTATTTTTCGGTAAGATTGTTAGGAATGCTTTTTCCATTTAAATTTTTTGTGTGATTAATATTGGTTGTGCCAGTGACACCAGCCACTACTGCTGATAACTAATGACCAAGTCTTATAACCAAGGGCGAAACTGATAATCTGCTGGAAGTTTTCCCTTCCTATAATTGATCATAGCTTACAGTAGTTTATGGTTTAGAGTTTGCCTGACAGGCATCCTCATAACAAAGTTGGACTGTGTGTCCTGACGCCACACAGTTGGATGTTCTGCACTTGAGTGACACACACAAAGCAGCACTTTTACTGGTCAAAACTGTGAAATGAACCATGCTCTAAACTTTTTTTAGTAGAGCACACAAGGTCCTTAGACAACTGCCTTATGCTTGCAAAATCTCAATGAACAACACCAAAATGTTCATGGACAGGAACTGTTGGTTTCTCTTGTGTTTCTACTGTCTATTTTAGGTAAAATTAAATCAGTGTGTTTTTAGACAGAATAAATACAGAAGGGGTCAAGTAGCTAGCGTGACACCCCCAACTGCAGAAAATAAAATACATTGGCTCCGGCAAAGATTCTGTGAAAATTTAATTAAGGTTTCTGTTGTCTATGATATTGAAGGGGACCAATTAGGTGCACTGACCAGATTCTTGCCAGAAAAGTCACAGACATTTTTTAACATCTCATTGTTCCAACAATGGCATGGCCTAGATCAAACACTGAAATATGCAATGATTATAAATTAACTGTGTGTGTCGGGGGGGAAGTAATACCAGTAGTCTGTCAGAAGAGCCCGTTAGTCTGCTGTAGTAATGAACTCTGCTGTTAAGGATGGCAGCCTCGGCAGACACCCTCTCCTGGGGGGCATCTTCTACAATGTTCCTGGGCTCCACATGGAAAGGCCTGGGAGAATCAGAGAAACAAATCAAATAACAAATCAAATAATTACATATGAGTAACAAAAACAGGCAGCACTAGTGAGCAGCACTGTTGCTGTGGAGGAACTGAATCTTCCAAAACATCATGAGAATAAGGATGTACTCTAGTACTACAACGTGATGGACTGCCTTGTCGTTAGGAGGCCGGTAATATTTCTAAGGAACCATACCCATTTGTTTTGAACATTAAAATATGACATGACCTAAAACAGATGTACGTGACTTGGCTATTTGCAGGTGTGTGTGTGAGTATATGTCTGTGTGTGGCAACCTAGTTGGTCGTTGTGAAATACCTAACTGGATTAAAGTTCACACAAACTGGGAATGTAGCTGGGAATGATGCTAGCATGGAGGCAAGGGCAAGGACACACACACACACACACACACACACACACACACACACACACACACACACAGACACAGACACACACAGACACAGCTAACATTGTGGTAATTGCTTTTCTAGGAAAGTCCAAGAAGAAATTCTGACCACAAGTGTGTGAACAGCAGAAGACTGCCGTGCAGCTGCACCTCACAGGATGGACCAATTATATTGTAGACACTCTTGGCATGATAATATGTCATGTGCAAGGACAAGTAGTGCTGATTAATATCAAACTATACAGTACATTGCAGAGGCTTTGTATTATCAGGGTACCCCCAGGATTCTCCAAGTTAAATTTAAGACTTTTTAAGACATTTTTAATACCACTTAGAATGAAATTTAATGCCAACTTCACGGCCATACTGGCAAAAGTATGAAGGATATAATGGAAAATCAGTATGGATTTTAAGCCCTAGAAAATAATTATTTACCAAGTACTTGAATTTAATAAAACATGTTATTATAATACTCACATTAATATTTAATACACAATAGCTTTGTGAGAGCCCTTCACATGATCAGCGAGAAAAACGCTTGGCGCTGGCATTCATTTCCTATTTGGCAAACGTCGCCGCCGAACCTAGCATCGCCGCCGCCCCCGGCGTTCTGTGCCCTGGGCACAGACACTGGGAGACCCCCTGGCGCTGCGCTCAAAGTTCAACTACATTCAACTTTGACCTTTGCGACGTGCAACCAATCACTGGAATCTAATAGCTCTTAGTTTGCTATTCATTAGTGATCGGGTTAGAGATAGAGAGCAGTGGGAAAGAGAGGCGTTTGATATCATAGCCGCGAAATTTAAAAAAAATATATAGAAGAGAAACTTAATTTATGTGTCGGAGCATCCCGAATTATACAACAGGACCTTATATCATACCATGATCTGACTAAAAAGTCTGTATCATGGAATGATGTCAGTTTACAGATGGGACTACCAGGTTGATTGACAGCTTAGTACATTCACTTCTATGGCTGTGCTAGTATGATCATCGGCAATGTGGTTAGCTACGGTCACCGGCTGATGCGGGTGACGCTGATCCTGTGAAGGAGTCTCGTCCAACCTGGCGTTGATGCCGACGCTTTGCGCGGATCATGTGAAAGCCCCTTAAAACGACACTTGCCCATTCTGAGACGACGAGCTAGCTTGTTAGGAGCACACTCCACGGTCAAGAGCGTCAATACACTGACGTAAACATTACCTGTACCGTCGTAATGTCCAAGCCACACCAAACAGAGTAAATTGTAAGGTTACACACAAAACATTTTATACATTTGACAGTTATTCATGACGTTACGGTATTTATTTGATCCTACGAAAGGACAAGAAAAAAATGTAAGACCTTTGCAAACGAAATTCAATACTTTGTAAACGAAATTTAATACTTTTAAGGCCTTATTTTGAGAATATTAAATTCAATGCTTTTTTAATACTTTTAAGACCCCGCGGGTACCCTGATTATTCAATGTGTTCATGCAGGGTTTCGGGCATGCCTACGCTTCGGTTTCTTTGTCCTTAGGACTGGTGTGGTGTTTTGGTAAAACCTACCTTTTAGCCTTGCAGTCCAGTGAGTCTGTGGAGCCTCTGTCTGACCAAGTCTCTCCTGTTCGCACAGAGTTCAGTAGTGGTTTGCAGTCTTCCTCCATGATGCTTCTTACTTTCAGTTAGTGTCTTGTAGTCATCACCTGACTGTGCGGAAACATGTGGTATGGAATATGAACTGACTGAGCAAAGACTGACCGTAACCATAAAACATTACTTGTTGAGTGCAGCGGATTATCTGCAGTGCTGCTGCCATCTCTTAACTAATTAAACCTCAGAGGTCAAACATTCTCACACTATAACTGAATGGCTATAGTCACACAGGTGGTGTGAGCAGTCAACTGTATGTAAAATGCTACTGATAAATCACCGTCACACTACTGTTTCAGAAAAGGCAGACTATTAGCAAACAACTAAGCACTGTAATGGCCAGCCAATTGGAAACAAGAGGCCGTCCTTTCATTCCGATTGTCTGAAAGTGAAGGAAACAAGAGGAATGATCAGCAGATAACTGTCAATAATGACATCAACAAACAAGAACAAATTTAGTCAATACACTTTCACCACAGAGCTATTTCATATTTCATTAGGCATTAGGCCAAGTTAACTCAGCTAACTGCCCCTGCCCTTGACAAAAAGGAAAACACTGAAATGGAATTTCTAACGTGGCATCACTAACACTGATGATCTGAGGAGCTATAAGTTAAAAGGGGCATATAGCCATTCTGAAGGGCATCTATACTAGGGGGCATGATAGACCGGAAAAATACTGTTATCACGATATGAGCATGTGTGATATTAGTATCGCAAGAGACTGCAATATGAGTAGGTTTTGCAATTAGTTTATTGTAGAAAAGTACACTTAAATTTATCAAGCATAAACTTTTCATCAGACACATGAAGTGGCTTTGTGCATTCACGCTTCTGACCAATCAGAAGTGTGTGCCTTCACCAGATGGTCCACACACTGTGACCACATTCACAAATTCTTCCTATACTGAGGCAGGGTCATAGTTTGCACATGCCCAGTATCGCCTTTCTGTGACGGACCTTTTCCTGCCGTCTGCTAACTCCGCCCTGGATTACTGACACAAACACACTGACTGACTGAATGACCAAGGTCATAATACTGTCAGTGATTGACACCTTTTTTGATTATTTAAACTGTCGTTTATCAAGCTTGAATTGTGGAAGCTTTAATTTCGGTTATGAACTCTGAACTGTATGTTTGAACTGTGGAAATATTGCCCGAAACTATATTGTGAAGCGGAACTTAATTCTTCTTGGTTTTTGTTTCTACACGGACTGAACTTTGAACTCTTTACTGATGCAAACACCCACCATTTATACTGATGCTTTGATTTATTAATATATTCCTTGCATTCAAGATGAATTCATGTTACGCGTTTTTGCCCAAAACCACTAATATTGTTTGATATTCTCTTGAGTTATCGTTATAGTACTAAATTATTGTTAGGGTGTAGATTATTTTTGCATGAGCTTCCAAGATATTCAATGTTAATGTCACAGTGTTACAACACTGTCAACAATGTTATTTGAAATAAATTAATTGTATCATTGTTATTTATATGTGCATGTGTATATTCGTATGCTATATTGTACTGTTCTCTACTTGTTTTTGACTATGACAGATGGAAATACCAAGTGTTCTGCCGTGGTCATCCATATATTGCAAGGACATCGCAATATCCAGCAAAATAAGTATTATAATACAGTAAGATATTTAAGGTATTTATTCTTCAAGAGCTGACCAATCAGCAGAGACCATTTAAGGCCACATGAATGTCTGCATCCTCTCCATAAAATCAAATGACACTTGCTCCCTTCTCCTACCGTTGCAACGGTAGGAGGCGTTGGGGGCGGCTGTGGCTCAGGAGGTAGAGCGGGTCGGCCTCCAATCAGAAGATCGGAGGTTCGATCCCCAGCTCCTCCAGTCCACATGTCGAAGTGTCCTTGGGCAAGACACTGAACCCCAAATTGCTCCCGATGGTCAGGCCAGCACCTTGCATGGTAGCTCACTGCCATCGGTGTGTGAATGGGTGAATGAGAGGCATATACTGTAAAGCGCTTTGGATAAAAGCGCTATATAAATGCAGTCCATTTACCATTCCATTCACTACTAAGACCATAGCAATCACCTAGTCACACTTTAGTAACCACTGTTAATTACATATAAACCACCTAGTAACTCCTGAGCAACCACTAATAAGCACCTAGCAACCACCTCGTAACACCCTAGCTACCGTTAGTAAATACCAGGCAATCATCTAATCACACTCTAGCAACCATCACTAATTACCTAGTAACCACTAAAACTGTAAACTGGTGAACCTTTTGCTCACCATTTCTTCCAAATCACCAATTTGAAAAAAAAAAACTACCAAACTGCATTGAGACGCAACTATGCCTGAAAACGCATTTTTTTAACCTAACCATTGCTGAGGAAATGCTCTTTTAAAATATTATTTTATGGCTTTTCTGCTTCATTAGACCATTGAAGAGTTAAACAGAAAAGACTGGATGGGGGGGGAGAATGACAAAGGCTGGATTCAAACTCAAGACGTTGCATTTACATGGTAGGCACTTTAACCAACTAAAGGCACCACCTGGACAGTCGAGAAGTTGCCCTTTAAGAGAATTTCACCCACTGTTCACTCACTGCTCATGCCACTGCTCTAATCTCTCATAGATTGTCAATGGCTCAGCGGCTCGTGGATTCAAACTCTTGAATAAGTACTGGACTAAATAAGCTCTAACAGCAATCATATTCTCAGACTGGGGTACCTGGGATGAAATCTTACCAAATGGGTGTTGGCAGCCAAATATGGACATATATGTTTCTCTGACATGCAAAAGCTTGTGACCCCTGATGTACGGAATGAGTGACTACATAACATGATAATGTATGCTTTCCATACCAAATGCTGAGAGCAAAAAAAAAGAGGGTAAGCTAATAAGCAGAAAATCCTTGATTATTGTGGAAGAACTTATTGTATCTTGTGATTCTATGTACCCTAAGATTCTACTTAGTACGACATAATGAACTGTTTAGATGCCATGTGTAACTTAGATCATGTGTGCATGTTTCATTGCTTCATGTATACTTTTGTATGAATATGTGGATTGTGCTTAGGCCTGTCCCGTGTCCTCCTTCCATGCACCTTCTTAGAAGCACTTTCACACAGAACTGATTGTTCAGACTAAACTATTAGCATGACCTTGTAGATGTTTAGGAACTAGCCCCTTTGTTATCCCTTTCCTTATAATCTCTGCTCAGACGCTTCTCTGGCACTCAGTTTTTTGTGTTAATAAATATACTCAAGTAATTCATGACTCGAAGACTCTGTCAATATCTGAATTTGTTCAACAATTATAAAAGACCCAATTTGCATTTGTTAATTAAGTTAATCATAGCTGGGATAGAGTTCTTGAACCTATTGGTTTTACATAGGGCTGCACAATTAATCGATATGGTAATCGTGAAAGGTTGTGACTACGGCATTCGATTTAATACTCCCGCTGTGTCAAAATCAAGTTTTTCTAACTTAGTTTCAAACTGCTCTAAACAGCAAATGAGTGTTGTAACCGGGCCTAAGTCCCAGTAACTTTAGGCCTGCGACACAGACAACCATTACTGGCTCAGTCTATAACACATCCCAGTATCCAGCAAGCCATCGATTAGCAGCCTGTTGATCATGCAGCAGCAGATCAGCAGCAGGCTGCAGATTACATCACTAAGGATGAGTTAGAATCCAATGAATATCTTTTTTTAGATTTGCCATCCATTTATTTGTTTAGGAGTCATCAAACTATATTCATATTCAAGGCAAGGTTGTTAAAGAATTTTTCAGCACCAGCCTTCTTTGAGCGAGAAATACTAATTTAGCTACCTGGACTTTGTGGTGCTCTGTTTAGTCACAAAATGGCTGTGGGATTATCTGGTGTGCTGACCGCTCTGTTTGTGTACCAGAGCATGTACAACTTACTGCCCCGCCAAGACACTCAAACAGATATCTGTCTCATCAACAACTACAAACAGTGGTACTGGAATTTTCCACACGGACATTCAGGCTTGGAAGCCCTGTCGCGTAGTCTTCAATTGACGAAACCACTATTAAAATGGCCACCATCACGTACTACCACAACATGGGTAAGAAAATCTTCCCAGTCGTCTGTGTTATTCTTATGGACTTTACTTCTGAGTGGCGACATCAGTGTGAACCCTGGCCCTGTAAAGGTCCCATGTGGAAGTTGCTTGAAACCCGTAAAATGTAACCAAAAACGTCTTGCTTGTGCTACGTGTAACATTCGCTATCATATGAAGTGTTTGTATATGAACATTCAAATCTACATCAAATGATGACTGGTACTGTGATCACTGTAACCCTCCGCTACCAGTGTTTAGTGATTCGTTTTTTGATACATCTGATACGGCCTTAGCTGATCATCAGCTAGGCAGTGCTATTCCTATACAACCCAATACTACTACATCAGTTGATGGTGTCAGACCATCAGCTGATCGACCGGCTGAACTGTCGGTCACTGTTGAATCACCAAACGTCCAACGTAATCAGGATCGGAACAATGCTTGTACGGCCGCTGATCAAGGCCATGTTACAGTGAATCCACTACCCTCGATAACCCAGGACGAACATTTTGAATGCTTCAATAGAAAGGGATTCCATATCATTCACCTGAATGCACGCAGCCTGCTGCCAAAGCTGGCCGAGGTGCGAATCCTAGCAATGAAAACAAAGGCATCGGTGATCGCAATAACTGAAACCTGGCTTGATGATAGTGTATCAGACAGCGAAGTCCAAATACCTGGCTTTGTTGTGGACAGGAACGATCGAAACCGGGAAGGAGGTGGTGTCTGTCTGTATGTACGTGCCGACATCGCATTCAATCCCAGGACTGACCTGCACCGAGATGATTTGGAAACGGTGTGGATTGATGGACAATTACCGAAATCGAGACCTATTCTGGTCGGTTGTTGCTATCGACCCCCCAAGTACTCAGACTTTTTCCATCTCTTAGAAGAGTCTTGCACAAACGCGGAACGATTTCTGGACCAAGAGTTATCATCACTGGTGATTTTAACTGTAACGTTCATCAATCTAGTCATGGAAACAATAGTCTACTTGCAAGTTTTACGAATTATTGCTCCTTATTTGATTTTACACAAATCATTGACGATTTCACCAGAATCACCAAGTCTAGTAAATCTATCATTGACCTGATCCTGACATCTGACAAGGAAAAAATCTGCCAGTCTGGCGTGTTACCGCTCGGAATTAGTGACCATTTTGTCACGTATTGTACGAGAAAGGTCTGTCGCAGTCATATAGGTAAACACAACACGGTCAGGATTAGGTCAATGAAGAACTACAACTTGGAAAATTTCCAACAAATATTGCAGTCCGAAGACTGGACACACGTGACCGAGTGTGACCAAGCCGAGGAGGCCTGGGCCAAATTTAAAGGAGTTTTCTTATCAGTTTTAGACAAAGTCTGCCCGATTGGGGAAATCCGACTCAAACAACGTACAGAACCTTGGATTAATTCAGATATTTTGGACCAAATTCGATTACAAGACAAAATTCTGGCACAATTTAGAAAACGGGGCGATGGGAATTCATTTGATGAATTTCAGCGTTTGCGAAACAAAGTAACCAATATGGTGAAAATGGCCAAAAAAGAATACTACGAAGCAAAAATTCAAGAATATAAAAATTCACCCAAAAAAAAACTCGCTCAGTGTCTTCAAAGATCGGCTTGGTCATTGATAAAGAAATATGCTTCGATAATACAAGGGTGGCACAGAAATTCAATGAATTTTTTACTACCGTGGCGTCAACACTTGTTCAAAATCTACCGAGACCCTCCGGCCAGTTTGGTTGGAATCATGTGTATAATTTTTATTCAAATAAGGTTGTGCAGAACTCTTTCAAACTACAATTGGTTGACAAGGCTATGGTACTGAAAATTATCGGTACCATTGGCAAGGAGAAAGCTACAGGACTTGATGGCTTACCAGTGAAGTTTATTAAAGATGGTGCACATGAGATTAGTGAACATTTGACACGTCATCAACTTGTCACTGCATCAAGGCATAGTACCTAATGATCTCAAATGTGCTCGTGTTGTCCCACTGTACAAAAAAGGAGACAGGACAACGGAGGGAAACTATCGGCCGGTGTCTATTCTTAATGTTATTTCGAAAGTCCTGGAAAAGGTTATTTTTAATCAAATGTCAGAATTTCTGAACCAGAATGATTTGCTTTATCAGTTTCAGTCAGGTTTCCGGCCTGGGTACTCCACGGATGCTTGCCTGATCCATCTAACCGACCATATCCGATCCCAGATGGACAACGGCAAACGAACTGGCATGGTTCTGATTGACCTCCAAAAAGCATTCGATACGGTTGACCATCAGATTCTACTTGAGAAGCTCAAAGCCTGTGGGATGGATGATGGGTCGGTGAGATGGTTCCGGTCGTATCTGACTGGGAGGACCCAGGTCATAAACGTAAATGGTGTTGCATCTTCATATAATCCTATTACATGTGGAGTGCTGCAGGGCAGCATCCTTGGGCCGCTGCTCTTTTCTTTATATATGAATGACATGACATCGCGGTATCCTGCAAACCTTTACTGTACGCTGACGACTCAGCACTTTTGGTATCTGGGGACGACCCTGCCGAAATTCAGGCCGATCTCGGTCGGGAGCTAGAAAATCTTCACAAGTGGTTAGTTGACAACAAGTTGTCAATACACTTGGGGAAAACTGAGTCTATTTTATTCAGCTCAACACATAAGTTACGGCAATGCTCCCGGCTTGAGATCGAATGTAATGGAACCAGTGTCGTCTCCAGAGATTGTGTTAAGTATCTCGGTGCAGACCTCGACCAGACACTTTCTGGGGAAACTATGGCTCTGAAAGCGATCAAAAAAGTTAATACTCGGGTAAAATTTCTGCACCGAAAGAAGAATCTTTTAACACAGGAAACTATGAAATTGTTCGCAAATTGCATGATTCTCTGCCAGTACGATTATGCGTGTACGTATTGGTACAGTGGTGTAACAGCAAAGAGTAAGCGCATGTTACAAACAAGCCAAAATAAGACTATACGATTGGTTTTGAATTTGCCGCCTTGGGCCCACATCGAGCCATCGCATTTCGAAAAAATGCGGTGGCTCCCTGTGGAGCAGAGGGTCTCTTTCTTGAAACTGGGACATATGTATAGAATGATGAATGGACTTGCTCCCAGCTATTTGTGCTCCTGCATTGTCCGGCAGTTACGGTCTGGGCCGCTCTCCGTGTATGAGCCCAAGAAGGGCTCCTACTCACAGAGTGGTTTTCTGTATACGGCCTGCCGACTGTGGAACTCACTACCCAGGGCAATTCAGGGCTCTCCCACTGTCACCACCACCTTCGGGAGGGACGTGAAGCGCCATCTGCAACAGTGTTGCCGTGGATGCTTCACGTCACTCTTGAAGAATGTAAATACTAGTCTAATATTTGTTTATATATTTTTCTTTTGTTTTGGTGCTATTTATTTTCATATATTTTTTTTTTTCAGAACCACAGTGGAAATAAGTCAAATGACTTTCTGTGCCATCCTTGTACTTTTTTATTTACATTGTATGTATATTTTAAGTACTGAATAAAAATCAATCAATCAATCAATCAATCAATCGAACCCGTTTCGCGACTGCCGGCTGAGGCGATCTACCCAGAGCAATTCCACAACTTTTTGTACTTATTTTGGGGAGTAAATGACGAATATGTACAAATAGAGTCCAGGTTTAAAAATACCTGAATTCCCCTTTAACAATATTGCTCAGCTCACGACAAATTGACTACATGACTTTCAAAGTTGTTCACACAACACAACTTTCTGTCTTGTAATTGGGTATCTTGAAGTCGTGGTTTGCAAACTACATGATTGATCGGCGACAGGGGGGGGGGTCACACATTACAAGATCTTTCACCAGGAGGATTTCCCGAGAAGGCTGTCTGGTCTCCAAACGTTTTGTCACAAAAACACACGCCACACCATGCATGAGACGGGATGTTTTTCTTCCAAAAATGTATGCCCGCAAGAAGCTAGCGATCCAAGTTGTTTGTGCGCTTTTGCAGCGAAAAACCAAGGAAGAAAAAGAATATAATATTGAAGCGAGAATGGTTTGGGAGACTACCCCTGATTAGACCTCCCCCTAGTTTCCCCTCGCCTCGTCTTGCGCTCTCATTGGCTGTAGCTCATCATTGCTCTCATTGCCAGTCACAACACTTTGTCGACTACAGGATTTGGACCCGACAGGTTATTGAGCCTACTAGATATCTCTCGGGTGTCTGTGACACATCAGCGAGTGTTTCGGTTTGCGTCTTTGAACAGTTTTGAACAGTTCACACATAGCGATTTGCCTGAGATCTGGGGCTTTTGTCGGAGTCGAAAATCAGGGCTACAATCGTGGACGTAGCCTTAGTCTGATAGTATACAACACAAACAAGAAGTGGTATAGAACACATCCCAGAGGGGAGCCAGTGGAGGTTAATTTGCTGGATAACACACCATTTGAGGTCTGTCTGTTAGGAAATCATTGAGCCAGCTGACTATATTGAAATCAAGATTAACATCAGACAGGAGCCTCTGAGCCTCTGAGGTTGGATACAGTTAAAGGCAGAGGAGAAGTCAATAAAATGTCTGGCATGAGTCTTACCCCTCTCTAGGTGACCCAGAACCAGGTTGTGGAGGATTGATTGTAGCACCCTTCACCCCCTTCCCCTATAAGCAACCTACCCCTATAAGCAAACTGAAAGGAGTTGAGCTGAGCCTTGGTCTTAACCATTATTTCATTTTTGACAATTTGCGCAAACATTTTCATTACTAGAGAGGTCAAGGCCACTGGCTGGTAGTCATTTGGCGACTTAGGCGCACCGCAACTGACTCCTAACAGATCTTAGGGACTCTTTGTAACAATAATGACAGTTGAAATATGTAAGAAGATCCCACACTGTTGGCTTGCAGTATTCTTGAGTAATCTGCCACTAATGCAGTCAGGGCCTGAGGCCTGTACTACTTTGGTGTCACAAAGCCGCTTTACTTTTTACCAGAGTATGTCGCCATAGAAACTTGCTGAATGGCTAACCTGCTCCGGTGCAGGTTATGTTCAGGATATCGGATCAAAACGGATAAAAAGCCTGCCTCCTCACCAATAACTTCCCTGGAAAAAAATCAGTCAAAGGAGTCATCACTCCTAGAGGATACCGTGGACATTTTAAACAAATTTGTTTAAAAAAAGTCCATTAACAAAACAAGATATGAACATTGCATTCAAATGAAAAAATAAGTATACACAGTGATACTATTGAATTAACAGATAGAAAAAAGGGCTGAGGTAGCTTACATTAATTACATTAATGAAATTAATGGCAGCTGAAGAAGTTCAACCTGCCGCAGATAATGATGGTCCAGTTCTACACGGCCATCATTGAGTCCATCCTCACCGCATCTATCACCGTCTGGTTTGCTGGTGCCACTGCCAGGGACAAAGCCAGACTGCAGCGCATCATCCTGTCAGCAGAGAAGGTGATCGGCTGTGACCTGCCACCGCTTCAGGTCCTGTACGCCTCTAGGATCAGGAAGCGGGCTGGAAGGATCATGGCTGACCCTTCTCACCCTGGACACTCCCTTTTCGAACTTCTCCCCTCAACTAGCTAGTTGTCAACTAGCTGTTGTTCCTCCCAGCACTTGAACAGCTTCTTCCCGATGGCAGTGGGGCTCACAAACAAAGCCCCCTGACCCGCGCCCCCCCCGACTTAATTATTTATTTATTTCATTGTATATATGTATATATTGTTTGATTGTTTGAGTTTATTTATTTGATTGCTGTACCTGTCTGTTTTTTAATGCACCAACATCACCGAGTCAAATTCCTTGTATGTGCGAATGAACTTGACCAATAAATTTGATTCTGATCGGATTCTAAATCAACATTAGAATGGCCAGTGGTCACTACATTCCTCTCCTTCTGTTGCATTCCCAGCATTGATTGTATCCCCTCTCAGACTGAGCGAGAGTTGTCAACTAGCTGTTGTTCTCTTCATTTCTGTGTTTTCACTAACTCTCTTTGGAATTTGGCAATTTAATGTTTACTAGCTCACATTAAATGACTCGTAGGGCTGGTCTTAACTCGTGTCCACTACTTTTTGCCATAATATTAGCATTAGGTACATCCAATCAAACAAGCAACAGTTTATTGTATTAAATTTCCACTTTAAATGGGCAGAAACGGTTGGCTTTAAAACTTTCAATTTTATATAAATTGTTGCTGTTTGGTAGGCTGGCTGTCTGTCGAAATAAGAAGTGGGGAAGTCTATCATCCTAATTGAGTTTCCTCTTTTCGGGTTGTAGTTTACTTTAAGACAAAACATACATCGGAATTAAATTACACGCTACCTTAAACACAGCAGACATTCAGCCCGATTGTTAGTTTTATCATGCTAAAATCCAAGATCCCTACCAAAGGTCATGCATTTCTTCCTGGTGTCTTCAGCTCATCTCAGGTCGGCAGTGTCAGCATTATGACTTGTCGGATTCACCACGTCTGATGTAAACCAGTCTGTAGAAAATCAGGCGTCAACAACTAAACGCTATAGCCAGTGTCAAACCAGCTACAATGAAGAATAGGACTTCCGGTCATAACCTTCAAAATAAAGCCATAACTCGTCGTTCACATTGTTTCCCGCTTTAGCGTAGCGTCTTTCTCTAAAAGAAATAATGGGCACAGTGAACGGACGTCTTAGTGACGGCGCCTTGTTTGTTTCCATCTCTTCCTGGTTTGCTTCCGCGTTGTGCGCCCCATGAGAGAGTCGCGTCATCTCCGTTCTCCAATAGTATCAAGCTGCAGCCCCGGAGTCCCTGCAATGGCATGACGGAAGCGCCCCTGATGTGACGGAAGTTGCTGTCACGTTTTTTGTTTTTAACGAATTTAATTTACAAACTTCTATACATTTTTTAACAAATTTAAATTACAAAATTCTTATAGCCATTGCCGTACATTTTTTTTAAATAAAATCTAAAATGTATAAATGTATGTTTAAATTGACAAAGAAAGCATTCAAAGCCGTTGGCCAGTTGGTAGTTGGCCATTTTGACCTGTCCCTCATTATGATTTTTCAATTTCAATGGACACAGATAAACTGATTTGTTTGAAATAAAACAAAAAACATTGTGGTGTTTTCCCTAATGTCCTGTTGTATATGTAAAACGTCCCCAAAAGGCTTAAACAACTAATATATTTTAATCATTAGTCATATTGAATGAACTGTACTAACCAGTAATACCATTACAGGTTTATGAGCAGCAAATACTAGCAGCGCAGTAGAGTTGCAGCAGAATAGACCGTTTGTGATGCACTTTTAAAGTTTAAGACGTTTAAAGAATCAGATTGCATATTGTCAGCACATCTGAATCAAATTAACATGTGCATTAAAGCTGGATAATCCTCCACTAAATTAGTAGATTTAGGGACGTTAACAGATTCCAAGATGGCCATCTTTTAAGTGTTGTTTTTTTTCTGTAATTTCGTATTTTTGTTGCCTCAATTCTCAACCTCAGCCGTATGAATCTTTTAATGATTTTTTCTTGTACTCCACAGCATTACGGAAGTCTTCTGGAGAGTGCCTTAGCTTCTTTCTCCAAGACACCCACTGTGTTGGGGAGCTCCATGACGGAGGAATCAGTCTTGGTCCTAAATAGTTCCTCAATTTGGTAAATTAAATCATAGGCTTCTTGGGAGGGACGGCAAAGAGCACCTGCCTTGAACTCTTCTAAGTTCACTAAGATGCTGTTTTCTCCAGCAGGACTGTCATCATTGTGCTCTGTTGCAATTTTGCATTTTTCACAGATGCTGGCAAACCTGATGACTTTGTGGACGATGTAGCCTGCAAGATGGAAGAGAATACATTTCTCAGTTTTTGTGAGGTCAAGTGCTGCTCTGTTCACCGCCATCAGCTGTTCCACTCTGACTGACGGAGTGATATTTTGTCCACTGTGTCCAGGAAGTCTGCCAAAAAGCTACTGTCGTCTTCCTGGTAACTCCCAGACCTGATGGTGGTGAGGAACTGTATTGAATGTATTTTCAAGGCAGTCTTGTGTGAACCTTGACGTTAACACAAACCTGTGTCCTCGTGTCAGCATCTCCTCCTGTATGGCCAAAATTGATGTCGTTGCCATTATCACCCCTGTTTGAACAGGCTTCCAACCTCCCTTTTGACCAATCTTCATCCCATGGAACAGATGGACGATGTCCTGGAGGAAAGTGATGGTCTTTTGGTACTCTTCCATCTTGAGCCTGCTCAGGGCTATAATTGGATGGCGAGATGACATGAGATCAAACCAATGATCAACTTGCTCCAGGAGCCACGCTGTAGTCATGTAGGACAGAGGGCGGTTTTCTTGCTGCACCATGTATTTCAGCCCAGCACTTGTTGCCTTATTGAATACATTTAGAGCAGGACCAACCTTCATCTTATCAAAGTGACTTGGCTCGATGGCTGTAGCTGATAGATGGGGAGCTATTTTTAATGAATTATGAATTATGAACACCTGTCCACGGACAAGGGCACTTTTTAGATTTTTTTTACCAGATGTGGGACATCAGGCATGAAATAGAGCTGCCTGTCTGGTGTTGCCGGATGTCGGATGTGGCACTGATGTTTTAATGTGGTCGACCCCAAAGGATTTCTACATGGCCCGGTTAGGGCTACCCATGTCGGTGGTGACATCAAGCACATGTAGCCCTATGGACGCTGCCCTCTGTATTATTTCAATAATTATTGGCCTGTACTCTGCTCCATTGGTAGAATTGCCACTGTAATGATATGCCACCATGTTGTTTCCAGCCACTTGTCATACTTTGTTAAACATCAGCAGCAAAGGCTGTTGATGATCACAACTAATTAAGTTCCATAACTTAAGTTGGGGAACAAAGACCATACCTCATTTGCCAAGGCAATGTCCCGTCCAAGCCTATATAGTTGTGTCTAACCCTTTCTCCTCTGTCTTTTTCTCCCTCTCTCACTCTCTCTCTCCCTTTCAGCACAAGAACCACAGGGGGATTCAATGGAGCCTGAAGACTCCCTGCAATGAGACAGCACCCTCACCCATGCACCCTGTCTCAACTCCCTGGGTTTGGCAAGCCTTTCCCTGTTCCTTATTTTTAATAAACCAAACATTAAGCTTCCCAAAGGTGTGGTCTTTGTTTGTGAAAAAGTGCAAATGCAGTGTTTGAATATGATTACCTCACATATTTTGTTGTTGTTGTAATCTGTAATGATAGTTAGATTGCTCCTGCTGATTTGAGCCAACCATTTTTTTCTCCTCTCTGTGTCAGTGGGGAAACCATACATTCGTACTCCTTTCTCCGAGCGATTGGAGCATCCCCATGCAGCACAGCAAACCATGGTGGAGACTATATGCAAGGACAACACAGAGGAAAGGGAACAGACAGTCACCTGTCAGTCTCCTTCTGTACTATCTGAAAGTCATAAAGATTACTCCGTGCACCAAACAGGTAGCTCTCTGTTCTAGCCCCCGCCTCCCCTTTGCTTGCAAATCTTGGATCTCACTTGCAAATCCTGGTCCACACACTTGAAAATTGGCAGGCTTTGAACGCTGAAACAGTGACAAAAGTCGGTGCGTGCAAAATTGACATTTGCAAGCGTAAAAGTGTCACTGAAAAGAGAGTTTTGTGAATACAAATCAGATTTTCTTGCTCAAATTGTTTTTCGCTCTTGCAAATCATGAGTTACACTTCTGAAAATAGTTTTGGCAGGGAAATACCTTCCATGTAACCGCAATGTCCTGGGTTCAACTCCCTCCTGGGACCTTTGTTGCATCTCATTCCCCTCTCTCTCCCAATCTTTCTTGTCTTGCTCTACTCTGTTCAATAAAGGCAAAAATGCCCCCAGAAAATTAGAGTTGGTTTTAATCCAGTATGTCCAAATTATAATCTAGAGAAAATAACATCTTCTCTTCTGCTCTTCCCTTTAAAAGACTTCAATTTAATGGATTTCTGTATCTTAATAGTGCCTCTTCCTTTATTATCTATATCCCACTTATTTTACCATGTATTCATCACTAGTAATCTAATAAATGACCTCCATCCACCGTAATCCTAAAATCATGGCAACTATTTCAGATGAAAAAAAACAGATAATCTGTCATCAAGTCTTTTACAGATGGTAACGTCAAATTCACTGGTAATGTCTCCACTCTTTTCTCATCTCCATTAACTGTAAATCAACATTTGGTACAAGAAGCATGGAGGACCATTGGCAACCAGATCCATAGCAGGTCCATATTCCAATTAATTTAAACCATACTCCTCAGCTGTCTTATTCCAATCCAAACCATTATAACCAATATCCCCGAAAGTCAAACATCACACTTGTTGCTAGCAGTTCCTGTCCAGATCCTTTTAACTTAACCCAATATGCCAATGATAACACACTACTAGTATAAAGGTAATTCACCATCTTCCACAAGAAGAGCATTAACAGGCGATTTTTAAATTGTGCCAATACTTAATCTTGTTGCTCTATACTGAACTCTATGCAGTTTTTCCAAAATAGTATTAGCCGCATTCATATAAAGTTATGTAGGGGCATAAATGAATGAATACTTGTTTCAAGGATGCTTCATGTTAACTGGATAAACTAATGTCTTTAATGAATGTTGCACAACCTCCACCATGTTCATCAATTCTATCACATGTAACTGAACTGTAACCTGATATAACAAAATCAAGGTGAGGTCTTAACCTGTTTCTTGCTTGCAAATAATATCTCAAATTCACAACGTCTAGATCAGGAACAAGCTTATTAAATTCTTGACCATTAGCATTTCACCTTGAGACAGTCTCAAGGTGAAGTCAGCCCTGATATCTTTAATTCCAGTAGCTTATTAACTGCTTCCACTATGGTTCTGATTCTGTCGCTCTTTCTTTTGTTGCATTACCACACTGAAAGTCGTACAAATAAAAGCAATGACAAATCAACAATAAATGTATTGTTTTTCATTTACTCCCTATGAGGAGTTGCAGTGGCTTCAAACCTTGTGTGTCCATTTTCATACATATTTGAACTATTTATCGTGTGTTGGGCTAGGCATTCTTTGGCTTTTTTCACTGCATCGACACAATGTCTGGGATTTCAGGTAAGTTTATTCATCCGTACATGGTACATTTCACTGCTCAGGTATAGTTCCGCAGGCTTAAATTAAACCTGGCCAGAGGCAGGTTTAACTTCAGGTTAAAGGTTGTTTGCCTCAAAGTTCACCTTGACAATAGAGGAAAATGGATTACCTTGACTATTTCAATGATGATCAAAGACCACCACCAAGGCCAGAATGAAGGTTGCTTATAGACAGGAGCAACCCACTGAATGATTTTGATGACATATTTGATGACGTTTCCGTATGTACAAAGAAAATGCAGCTGAAATAATTAGTTTGCTTCAGCCAAAGCTTTCATGTGACTCAATAAGGGGAACCCCTATCCCTCCTTCCTTACAAGTACTTATCACCTTGAGGTTTTTGGCATGTGGAACCTTCCATCGTCCATGCATTCTTCTTGTTGTTTTCTTTTCCTGAATCATGCTGTTTGTACTCAATTATAGGGTACTTTAACACAATTTGCTTTAAGAGGGTCTTTTCAATTTCACTGAAATTCTTTGAATGTTTTCTTTTGCCTTTGTCCATTCTTTGGTTGGGTCAGGTGTCCAGTTCCACACACTGCTTAATGTAGAAGTATTCCACCCCAGGTTTTTACAGCATCCTCACTTTAGCACTATGTGCACATGGTTAATCTAATTGGGCTTCCAAAAGATGATCTGACTAGTCTTTGATTACCTTAGTCTGAGACTCTGTAGTCTAGAACTAATTAATCTGAAAGCCATTTGTTTAGTGTGGATTAATTTAAATAGAATTAGTCTAGTCCTGATTTAATTTAAGCTCTGAACGGGAAACCAGCCCCTATATCTCCCTCCGACAAAAAATAAATAAATAATGTGACAATTATTCAAAGGGCACATAACTGAATAATCTTATGTCATAGTGCAAATATAACAGTGTGAGGTATAAGGGTTGCAATGAAGAAAATGCCCTTTTCCTAGTGCAGACAAACATTGTAAGAGTGAACTTAGGTAAACAGTCCTGATATAAAAAGTAGTAAACTGTTTCCACAGCAGTATGTGGCAATAAACCGAGTAAACCTCACATAACAGGTAGTTTTTTTTCCAATATCAGGTTGTTGTTTTTTTGATAGGGCAGCGATCCGCCTACACCCTTTACAATCATTTATAAGTCAAGGACTTGCCTTGGCGTAATGACACGACCATGCCTTGTGCTGAGAAGAGGCTCAGAGTGGTTTGGTTCGCACACAGAACCATGGTGAGGTTCCTGTTCCCCTTTGCTGTATTCCCCTGGTTCCCCTTGTCCAGTAACCTGATCATCTTCGCTGATCTCAGGCTGCCGTGTGTTGGGTGTGTGCATGTCGTCTTGGGTGTCGAGAAGGTGCCGTCGGTTGCGCCTCAACGTCTGTCCATCGCTGGTTTCGATATGGTAGCTTCGCGGAGTCTCTGCAGGTTGGATAACCGTTGCTGGTTTCCACCTACCATCTCCCTGCTGGAAGCGGATGGGCGTTCCAGCGTGCAGTGTTGACAAGGGCCTAGCAGACCTGTTGTAATGCTGTTGTTGGCGCCACTGGCATTTCTCTCTCCTCGCTCGCCCTGCATCCTGGGGGGTTACCTGAGGTCGTAACTGTAATGCTGTTGTGGGTAGGATGGAGCGCACTCTGCGGCTCATCAGGAGTTGTGCTGGAGATTTGAGGCCATCGATCGGTGTGTTCCTGTACTCCAGCAGGCTGAGGTATGGATCTTTCTTGTCCCCTCTGGCCTTTGTGAGGATCCGCTTTGCAGTCTGAACAGTCTTTTCGGCCAGACCGTTGCTCTGGGGATAATGCGGGGTCGAAGTGATGTGCCTGAAACCCCAGAACTCTGTAAACTGTTATATTCACGTGAGCTGTAACATGGCCCGTAGTCACTAACGACTTTTTCTGGTATGCCATGTCTCGCGAACACTGCTTTCATTTTGTGAATAACAGAGGCTGTGGTGTGGTGATGTTGTGCAGGCGTTCAATTTCAAAATACCTGCTGAGGTAGTCACATATGACAAGGTAATTCTCAGAATTCCAGGAAAATAAATCTGTGCTACAGTCTGCCATGGATTCTCTGGGATTGCCTGGGAGAGCATGGCATTTGGCATATGTCACACTTCCCTTCTATTGCCTCTATCTGTTGACCCATACCTGGCCAAAACATTATGTCTCTTGCTCTGTGTTTGCTTTTCTCCACCCCTGATTCGTGGGTGACACTGTTTCCTTGTCTCCGGCCAGCCTGACCGAATGACCTGCTTGAGGGTGGACAGCTGCTCTTCCTGAGCTGTGGCTGTCTTGATGTTATCTAGCCTGGCTGCACTCACCGGGGCTGCGCTGATGACGGTATGTACCTGAGTTTCCATAGCCTCAGATAGTGAACTGTCCTCGTCATCCATGGATTTTCTTGACAGCGTGTCGGCCACAGGAATCTCTTTGCCTGGTCTGTGGATGAGGGTTATGCTATATTTCTGCAGCACGAGCATCATGCACTGTAGACGCGACGGTGCGAGAGCTAGTGGCTTGGGGAATATTGATTCCAGTGGTTTGTGGTCTGATTCCATGGTTACATGTCGCCCATAGAGGTATTCGTGGAATCTCTTACACCCGTATAGGACTGCATAAAGCTCTTTTTCTGTTTGGGCGTAGTTCTGCTCCGTGCTCAAGATTCAAGATTCAAGAAGTTTAATTGTCACATACACACACGAGGTGTGTAGTGAAATGCAAAGTGGCAATGCTCAGCAGAAATGTGCAAAATAACAGGTTCACACTATTTACAATAAACCAACACAATATTTACAATGTCACAGTTTTTAAGAGCTCTATATAAAAAAACAACACAATATTTACAATAAGAGCACTTTATAAAAAAATATAGTAAAAAAAAGGGAAAATTGTATGTATAATATAAATTATAAATTATGTGTAGTCTTTACCTAAGTGTGTGTGTGCATAAGAGGGGCAGTGTGTGTGTCTTGGTGGGGGCCCTGGTGAGGTCGGAGTTCACAGTCCTGATGGCCTGAGGAAAGAAACTCCGTCTCAGTCTCTCTGTTTTGGCAGCGTGACTACGGAGGCGCTTGCCTGACCGCAGCAGCTGAAACAGTCCGTTGTTGGGGTGGTGAGGATCCTTCATGATCCTGCAGGCTCTGGTTCTGCACCTCCTGGTGTACAAGTCCTGCAGGGTGGGGAGTGTAGTTCCAATAGTGCGCTCAGCCGAACGCACTACTCTCTGCAGAGCCTTCCTGTCCTGAGCGGAGCTGTTGCCAAACCAGGCAGTGATGCTTCCTGTCAGGATACTCTCCACAGCTCCAGAGTAGAAGGACTGAAGGATCCTCCGGGAGACTTTGAATTTCCTCAGCTGCCTGAGGTGGTAAAGGCGCTGCCTCGCCTTTCTCACCAGAGTGTCAGTGTGTGTGGACCATGTCAGATCTTCGGTGATGTGGACTCCCAGGTATTTATACCTGCTCACCCTCTCCACAGTATTCCCATTAATCCCCAGTGGTGAGTACGTCCTCTGTTGTTGTGTCCTCCTAAAGTCCACAATCAGCTCCGTAGTTTTGGTGACATTCAGGAGGAGGCTGTTGTCCTGGCACCAGAGTGACAGATCAGCAACTTCCTCCAGGTAGGCCTTCTCGTCGTTGTTGGAGATCAGGCCCACCACCACTGTGTCATCCGCAAACTTAATGATGGTGTTGGAGCTGAACCTGGCCACACAGTCATGTGTGTACAGGGAGTACAGTAGGGGGCTGAGGACGCAACCCTGGGGGGATCCTGTGTTCAGGGTGAGGGGGTTGGAGGTGTGTCTACCCACCCTGACCACCTGGGGCCTGGCGGTCAGGAAGTCCAGGATCCAGGCACACAGGGGGGTGTTCAGTCCCAGCTCAATCAACTTTCCAGCCAGTCTGGTGGGGACTATGGTATTGAAAGCTGAACTATAGTCAATGAACAGCAGTCTCACATAGCCCCCCTTCCGGCTGTCCAGATGAGAGAGTGTGGTGTGCAGTACCTGGGAGACAGCATCATCCGTGGATCTGTTGGGACGATAAGCAAACTGCAGCGGGTCCATGGAGCAAGGGAGGAAGGCGCAGATGTAGTCCTTAATCAGCCTCTCGAAGCATTTCATGACCACCGAGGTGAGGGCCACCGGTCGGTAGTCATTCAAGCATGCTGGAGAAGCATTCTTGGGCACAGGGACAATAGTGGATCTCTTGAAGCAGGCGGGGACCACAGACTCAGCCAGGGAGATGTTGAATATAGTGGTGAACACTGGAGCTAGCTGATTAGCACAGGTCTTCAGTACTCGTCCAGATATGCCATCTGGACCAGCAGCTTTCCTGGTGTTCACCCTCGTCAGAGCCCTCCTCACACTGTGCTCGGTCACAGAGAGTGTGTTCATCCCCAGCGGTAGAACTCACTCCGGTTGCGCTAACGGTGATGTTGTTAGCCGGCGAGCTAGCGCTGTTGTTGCTAGCCTCAAACCGTGCATAGAATGAATTCAGGTCCTCCGCTAGGGATGCGTCGGCACTCACAATTGCGGGGGGTCTGCCCTGGTAGTCCGTTATAGTCCGTAGCCCCTGCCATAGGCGTCTGGTGTCGCGCTGCTCCATCTGCGACTCCACTCTGTCCCTATACCTCCTCTTGGCCTCCTTCACCGCCCTTCTCAGTCCATAGGACGCTGCCTTGTGCTCGTCCATGTTGCCGGATACAAGACCGGAGTTATAGGCAGCAGTGCGGGCGTTCAAAGCGTCGCGGATGGATTTATCAACCCACGGTTTTTGGTTAGGAAAGGACCTAACTTTCACCGTAGGGACGATGGTGTCCACTAGCGTTGCTATGAAGCTCGTTACTACTTCCGTAAACTCGCTGACGTCCCTGGAACTGGATTGGAACATGTCCCAGTCGACGTCACGCAGAGCGTCCTGTAGCTCAGCCTCTGATTGGTCAGACCACCGCTTTACGTCCCTCGTCACTACCGCTTCCCGTGCTATCCTTTGTTTATACTCCGGTAGCAGGAAAATGGCGGCATGGTCTGATTTGCCGAACGGAGGGAGAGAGACAGCCTTGTAGCCTCTCTTGAACGGCGTATAGCAGTGGTCCAACGTTCTTTCCCCTCTGGTAGCACACGTAATGTGCTGATGAAAGTTCGGCATGACTTTTTTTAGGTTCGCCCTATTAAAGTCCCCAGTCACCACCATAGCCGCGTCGGGATGCTTGTTCTGATGCCGACATAACACATCATGTAGGTCCGATAGTGCTACGTCGGTGTCCGCTTGTGGTGGTATGTAGACGGCTGTGGTGCTGTTAAACAGCTTAGATGCATATGCAACTGGTCTGCCTTCTTGCATGATAGTTGCACCCAGGCCATTTTTCGACGCCTCCACCTGGAGCGTCACTTCCTTTCTGGAATCGAAATAGGCTAGCACTGGCCCCGGTTCAGCTGTGATAGTCTCTTTCATCTGCTGAAACGCTCTCTCATGTGCTGTGTCCCATTTGAACTCTGTTTCACGTCTTAACAGGTGTCTGAGTGGTGCACGCACCTCGGACAGTTTGGGGGCGAATCTAGCGAGGTAGTTCATCATACCAAGGATCATCTCCAGCTCTGCCTCGTTTTTCAGCGGTTGCATGTCTCTGATGGCTTTCACCTTTAGGGGGTCTGGTTTCAGTCCATTGGCTGTGAGTCTATGTCCGAAATAGCTCACCTCAGACACACAGATGCGGCATTTGTCCGGGTTCAGTCTCACCCCTCTCTCTCTGGTCTGGCTGAGCATGGCTCTGAGGTTGCTGTCATGCTCCTTTTTTGTCTTCCCGAACACAACGATGTCGTCCACGATGCCAGCCACTCCGTGAAGACCCTCGTACGTCTCATCTACTCTCCTCTGGAATTCATCCTGGGCAGACACGATGCTGAAAGGGAGCCTGAGAAACCGGTATCTGCCAAATGTGGTGTTAAATGTAGTGAGCAGCGACGACTCCTCACTCAGCTTGATAGCCCAGTAGCCCGATCTAGGACACTGAAGAATTTAGCCCCAGCCAGTCTGGATGTTACATCCTCTAGTGTGGGTAGGGGGTAGTACGGCCTCTGTATTGCCTTGTTTAAGGGCCGTGGATCTAGACATACTCTAAGCTTGTGTGTTTTGGGCTTCTCACACTCTACCAGCGCGTTGACCCACTGGGTAGGCTCAGTAATTTTGCAGATTATGCCATCCCTTTCCATGTTGTCTAACTCTTTTTTTTAAGTGTTCTCTCAGGGCAAATGGTACCCTCTGTGGCGGGCAAACCACTGGTGCTACGCTAGGGTATGTCCTAAAACTGCACTCACCCTGGAACTCACCGATGCCTTTGAAAACATCCGAGTACTCACTCAGTACTCACTCAGTACCCAATTTGAATGTCAATTCCTGATTCAGTGGTCCCAGTCCTATGTCTACATACGCGCTTTCTGCTAACGTTAGCTCTGCTGGTATTTCTCACAGCGTCTGACATCCCTGCCTTGCGGTGTACTGCGTGCACTTCCTGGCTGTCATTAGCCATAGCCTTTAGCTGCACCTGTGCTAGCTCGTAGGAGCGGGCTATATCGATTGCCTTATCTAGCGTTATCTCCAGTCCCTGACTAAGCAACTTTTCGTGCACTCTCGGTGAGTTGGTAGCAAATACTATACGGTCCCTGACCATTTCTCCACTATTTGCATAGTCAGTCTTTAACGAGCTCCATCACAAAGTGCTCAAATGACTCATCACTCCCTTGCGCCTTCTCATGAAACTTGTACCGGGCGAATATTGGGTTCCCTTTTGGTGTGAGGTATGCTGAAAATCCATCATAGTATGTTTTTAACAATTTTGCATCCTCCTCCGTTAGTGTCCAAGTGTTACTTATGTCCCGTCCTTTGTCCCCAATCCACAGCAGGAGGAAACTGCATTTCTCCCCCTCCGTCTTCCGTTGCAGCGGCCCCGTGAACATGAGCTCGGCATGTTGTTTGAATCGCCGCCACGCATCTGGTAGGTTGGACGAATCCCAGTCCATCCGCGGGGTAGGGACACTGAAAGCCTCCATCTTCTTATTTTTTCAAGTGGGTTCGTAGTTTAACTACTTAGTCCTCGTCCTGATACCATGTTGTGACACTTGAGAGGTCTATAAGCAGCATTGTGTCCCCCACAAACAGTTGCAGCACTTCAGATCTTTGCATCATGGCCCATTTTCCATCGTCATCCTCACCGCCTCACCTTGCACATCTATGTTTCCCTTTACATGCCCTGCTGTATGACCCATTCTTTAACATTTCATGCATAGCATTGGTGGAGGAATGTACTCTCTCACATGAAAGCTTAGATATGCCAACATGACTTTCTTGGGCATAGCATTTTAAAATCCACTAATGGCACTAATGGAGCGAAGCCTGCAAAGCTAGCTCAGGCATACAACTCCAGTGGCGCTACAGCTCAGTCAGCTGATGGTCAGCTGACCTCACGCATTGCCATTGCAAATTGGGCTATTTAACCTGTCAAACTCACTCGCTCATTCTCTGCTGCTGCTTACCCTGCTTCACTGTGTTGCTGCACATTAATCGCACACAAATCACACACGTTTTACTAGCCCTGATACAGGACCCTTTGGGAGTCTTTCATCATATGGCTGTTTACATCTCCCATAGGGTCCTGTCCTGCGAATTTCACTTACCTAAACAGATGTCCATAATCCTTCATTTGTCTACTTGCATAGCGGTGGGTGGCGCTACATCTCCTATGCACAAATAAACTTTATACTTTGTTGAAGACAGTTATACTCCAACATTTCCATTGTAATGAAATTCAAGATGGCCCACCGCCATGCAAGTAGACATGAAGGATTATGGACATCTGTTTAGGTAAAATTCGACATATTGGTTTCGTTATCGGGCTTGCTGACTTTCATGTGGTAAAAAGTCAATGGAGCAGGACAGGACCCTATGGTAGAGGTAAACAGCCATATGATGAAAGACTCCCAAAGTGTACTGTATCATTGCTAACATTTTACTTGATAGCTCTTGCCGTTATTATCTCCCTCGACGTTTTCGAATAGGAGGAGGATGTACCCTCATTAAAAGACGATTCGGAACCCGCCCCCGATACTGTGATTGCAGCCACCGACGTTCCACTCTATCACCCGTTTGGTATAAATATACTGTCTGACAGGCAGCAGGTCGTACTGACGTAGCTCTGTATTCCCATAACGTTGCAGCTTCAGTAGGTTGAGTTTAGAGAACTATTTCATTTTCCTTATGGATTGCGAAGCCTCCGAGAACACTGTTGGTGCCTTGTTTCTTCTGGACCTGCTAGCTGTAGGAAACGTAAACATGCCGGTGTCGTGCCGAAAATTGAATCTTCCGCCTCCTCCTCAATCGAGAAGGATCCAGCTGCGGCCTTGCAGACCCTACAAACCACGCCTCCTACAAACCACGCCCCCTTCAAACCACGCCCATTATCATAATTTGTAAGCGGCGAAAGCAGCTGCAGAGTCCAAACCACGCCTCCTCCAAAACACGCCCACTTGTACACAACGCTACTGTGGCTGAGGAAGACAATAGAGTGGTGCAGTGATGACATATTTTTGTAGGCCAACCCATAAGTTAGCATCGCCCTGGTTCCCTCAACAAAAAGCCAATGGGATTTTTGCATTGGATTTTGGATTATTGCAGAAAATAAGCTCTGTGGCAAACAAAAGTTTATGATACTTCAGCAAAATAGCAAGATTATCTTGCTGATTATCTTCACCAAGATAATCTTCACAAATGAACACCACTTTTATGATTTTTGAAGCGTAAATGCAATCGCCAGAAGTAAAAAGCTAACGTTAGGCTATAAACGAACTACACCACGGTCGCATGACTTCAACGTCACCACCACTAAAAATACTATAAATTGATAAATCTACAAGTTTGAAAGTTTGAGTTAGAATAGTTTGGAGGAGCGCAAGTATAAACACAACTAGGGGCTGTAAAGGCGGACTAGTGAGTAGATGAGTTATCGTGTTCGGCGTGATGGCATTTAATGTCCCCGACAACCTCTGTAGTCTCATTTAGCCTTTTTTAAGACACGTAAAAGCTTCAAAATTCACGAGTAGGGTATTTACTGACGTATTTTATGTCGTAAAACAAAACCTGAAAACCTCTTAAGCTTGTGTTAACCACAGACCTTATTTCAGGCATCTAACCAAAAACACATTCAAAAAGAGACGAGAGAACCCGAAGTGCAAAAATGCTAACTCATTTCCTGGTTTTAGGACTCATTCCTGCACCACTCTATAGACCATAGCAGATCAAAAATAAATTGAAAATGTTATTAAAGGTAGCAATTTTAGCAACTATTAAACAAAGAAATAAGGATAACCTATGCGTTTGAGCCACAACAATATATGACTTTCAGCGCAAATAAAGTGGTCTAATCAATGAATGAATGCAAACAAAAGGTGGTTTAGGAAAACAAAATAATTTGAAAAAATAAATATAAATTTTGGTATTTTCGCAACTATTAAGCAGAAATAATGAGTATAAACGAATCTTCATGCACTGTGAATGTTTCTTTACTTTCCACACAGGCATCATGGCTCAAGATCCTATTCTTGTTTAGGATGATTCATACTTATTTGTGAATTAAACATCCAAATTCACTCTTCAAAACTGAAACAACTATATAAACATTGCTCAAAAAAGCATTGCAGGCCTAAAGCTCCCTGCCAGTGACTTTACCCCTCTCCACATTGTGCAGTACTCTTCCCAGTGTAGTGCTTTCAATGCTGTATTTAAAATTTACTATTCAAAAGGTTTATAATAATGTATCAAACTGCAGGAGATGCCTGGAAAATCCAGATGAGATTTTTTATAACACCCATTGTACAACAGAAATATAATAAAACTATTCCAACTAGGTGTTGGTGAAACTGTGGACATAAATTTGACGTGAATGGTATGCATAGCCCTCTCCAGTTTTGAGGGCATTCTGGGATCAAGCTGTTAAGATAATGAAATCCATATACGTGTCAACATTTCATAAATCCAGTAAACCTGATCCTTGAAATGCCCCCTGTACCCCCATCCAGTGAGGCATCTAGATATACATATATTTAGAATACTTGTGCTCTAAAGTGAATGACAAAAAAATGGCTTAGCCCACAAACACCAGAAATGAATAAATGGAATTAAAATGGAAATAAAATGGAATTAATAACACAAGGAATTAAAGCTCCCTCTTTGAGAGAGATGGGAGAGAGTTATACAAATGGATAATTTTTAATTTTAAAAGAAGTAAATAATAAACATAACCATCTTTGGTAAATGGGGAAAACACCCATGAGAACCCTGCAATCTATCCATGTATGTATAAGTATATCTAAGAATATGCTTTTGAAATTGGACAATAAAACTCAAATATTAAAAAAGGAAATGGTGGAGATTATTTAACTATTTTTTAATAGTGAAACTCCTGGCCAGCTGAGCCAGCTATATTTTTATTCCATCAAACAACCTTTACAATGGAAAAGATAACACTTTTAAAGATTTATGCTTTTAAAAGACAAACATTTTATCTGCACATATTGCACACAGTATAAAATATAACTTGAAATAGAATGAATATCTTTTACATACATTTACAAAACAACCTTATGAATAAAAAACAAATTTCCAATACCCAAACCTTTAAAATATGAGCCATAAGGCCAGGGTACCCCTTTCAATTCCTTTAAATGGAATATTTCAACTTTACATTCCTTCAATTCATCTTGCTTTAAAATATGTGACCTGAGCTCAAAGTATTCAATGTGCAACCTAAATACAGCCTTTTGAACTTGACTTAACAAAGTTCGAAAATATCATGACAAAATGGACACTGGAAAGTGTCAAAGTGCAATCTTTTGAGCTCTGGGCATGCTCCATCGGGGAATGTTGTGTTGTTGGTCTATAGGAGAATAAAATATAATTAAAATTATATTTTTATTTATATTTTAAGAGTTTGATATTGGAAATACTTAACTCCTCAAACAAGCTGCAATGGACTGGACTGTATTAGCCTATGGGAAGAAGCTGGTCATGCTTCCTCACTTTAAAAGGTTTAAAGAGAAACTAAGGATAAAAATATATATATAGTTGATAATTTATTTAAAACAGGCTTCCAACATGGTTTAAAAGCACAAGGCTAAAACTGCGTGGCTCACAACATGGACATCCTTCCCCAGACTCAACACAAACCCCATTTAAAACAGAGGCTCTTAAACTCCACTAAGTCAGAGAACATCTCAGTTTTTCTGAAGGACAGCCATTATAGTTTGTCCTTACATGTGCTGAATTTGATATTAATTTAGAAAAAATTTAATAAATACAGCGGGGAAATTTATAAGATAATATATATAAACATTTATATACTGTTCAGTTGTATTACAGTGGGGTTATGTAAACATATGCTTCTGATAATTAAGCAGGCTGCAAGTGGGAAGTATGGAAGAATGTATTACTTACAATTATTGATTTGCTGCTAAATGTGGATTACTAAATGTGAAACAAGTGTAAGTATATCTTAGGATCTACAGGGTCACAAGTATAAAAATACTTTCTATACATACTCAGTATAAATTAATAGACACATTAGCTATGTATAAACAGATGCATAAGCATAGGTATGTTTACATAAGAAAAATGAACTGAAGTGTATCCCCAGCATAAAGAGGAATCTGACACCTTTGCTATAATTAAGATTTGACTGTCTGATGGAGGCAAACTGTTCTGCTGGCAGTTCTTGTCCTAAAGCAACCATGTAAAACAAAATCTGAAAACTGAAGTCCCCTTAGCAGCTCTATTCCATTATAATAGCTTGATTTAACCTGATCTTTTCTTTTTACTGCGCATCAGTGACAATGCCATCCAAACGATTAATCAGTTGGAGCAGGTATATGCTAGGGAAGCTATTGTATCTGATGCTATTGCAGCTGCCCTCCCCAGTGGAATTTTTTTAGGTCAAATTTGCATTTCAGTGTCACAGCAGCATTTTCGTGACTATCCCCCAAAGCTGTTTGTACATGTCTCGTTAGGGCATCAAATGAGCCAGGACTGGAAACAACCTGGAAACATGTCTGCCAGTAAAGTAAATTTAAACCCATGGTTGTGTCTTAACTGTTCCTATGGGCAATATAAAAGGGCCTTCAGTAGTCAGCCTGAAAGACAGCAAGAAAAGGGCCTGTCCTTGTCGTATATAAAGGCATAAAAAATGCTCTAATAATGACGCAGCACAGCGCACAACACATACAGGACAATTTGGAAAGATGGAAATACTGTGTGTGTGTTTGTCATCTTTCTTCTTGACAATATCAAAGTAATGGGAATACTTCCAGCTGCTTAATGTAAACGTATCCATCTTTAATCCAAGCGCAGTGTGTGACACACACGATATGTCCTTTAGTTATGATGAAAATAAATCCATGGATGCAGATTGGCTTATTAAACTTAAATGTGATAGAAAGGGGTGATAACAAAAGTAATGTAACGGTTTAATTCTCTGATTGGTTACTAATATTATTACTGAAATTGAAATAGTAATTCATACTCGTTTCTGAGGGAAGTAATAATATTACTGTAACGTGTCACTGAGTAATGTGTTACTGTGCATCACTGGAGACAAATATATACAAACAATAAGTGCCACAAAAGGCAAATTCAATAATATTCAGAGAGTAATCTAAGACCAATTTACAGGGTAACATTTGTTCAGAATTGTGGGTAAAACATGGCCTCTAGTAAATGCAATTTGAATGGAGGACCCAATACAAATAACTGCCACATAAATTGTTTGTACTGCATAGAAAGTATAGTGCAATGCATCTACCTATCTTCATAAGAGTTAGCTGAAAATTGTATTTTAAAGAATTAATAACTTTAATATTTCCTTTGCTGAAGTTGATCTTTTGTTTCAATGGAAAATGTAAAGGTTTCTTTATCATGGGTATGTAATGTTGAAATGGCATGTTGAGAGTGAAATTAAATGATTAAATGCAGTGAAATACCTTCACATTAACAGAAAGGCAGCATACAGAAACAAAGTGCAGACTGCTAGTGGAGTAGGAAACTTTTAGGAGCGCAATTTTAACTTTTTTGTATTTGCCATGAGTGTAATTGTGCCTAATGATTGAACACAGTGAGAAGATGCGTCATCCCTCAAAGTTTTGTCAAACTCAGAGAGATCTGAGATATCACCTGAGGTATCACCAGATGGTGTTTCACATTTTACTTCCATTCCAACATGGCAATTCTCCAAATTCTCTATCTGCATTTTAGACTGTATTTCCAAAAACCCATTGAAAGAATTATTCGCTGCCCATCTCTACTTGCTGTTGTAAATAGTTGTCTTTCCCCTGGCATTGTTCCTGATTCATTCAAAGTATTAGTCAGAAACAGGATGATTTTATCTTTCATGTACAATAAATGTACAGGAATTTGTCTTGGTGATATTGTTGCAAGGACTTGACAACTCATAAAGTGACATACGCATATACTGGCCCACATGGCACAGGAAAAACAATAATAGTAGTAGTTTTTCAATTTTTTCATTTGTGTAGGGGCTTGATAGAGGGAGACCATAGAAGCATGGAGGCTGAGTCCTGGGAGGGCTAGTTGAGAGGGGTGATGGACTCTTGGGAACAAGCTGCATGTGGTACTGGTCTTAACAGACTGGTGCGATCTTCCAGAGGAGAGATTTTGGACTAGGTGCAGGGTCGGCAACAATGCCTTCTGCACTTTTCCTGACACTGGCATTTTGCAGCGCCTTCACAGAAGGTCACTGACAGCCAATTACCCATTCAGCAATGATGACAATACATTGGAGCTTGAGTTAGAGTTGGAGGAGGTGGACGAGAACCTGACTGAGCAATTCAGGTCAAGTTTTGTCGGTGGAATGATGACAAAGTGTACCTCTGTACCTCATAGTAGTTAGAGGAGAGGTCCATCAGGGTAATGTTGTCTGCAACAGGACCTAAATTCAACAAACATGATCCTGGCATAGGATCTTGTAAGGTGATCAGGATGATGTGAACGCCAGTGTCATTCAAAATGGCAGGAGTTGAGCAAGTGGTAGGGGGATACCTTAGAGATTGTTGTGTTGTAGCTTATGAGTGAGTGAAGCAACCACCAAACTCAGTGACTGCAAACTGGCCCTTCAATTTGGGCCTTTTCTACAGGCCTGTGCTGTTGTTCGGAAGCTCTGCCTTATTCAGTTCACTTCCGGCCAGACGATATTCCCTTTTCTATTCCTTTTTTCTATTCCTGCTTCTTGATTTTTCTCATGTTCATCACTTCCTTGTCTCTCAGCATGGCTTTCTCACAGAAAGAGAGATAGGAGCAGGCAGTGTCTGTGTAGGAGTCTAAACTATTGTTTTAAGGCCTCCCAGTTTATAGTAGCAGAGGCAGTCCTTCAACCGCTCGTGGGATCCAGCTCCAGATTATGGAGCAGACAAGTTTGGCTGTTTTTACTGTACGTCTGAATGTTGGCACCATCTGAAAAAACATATGATCAAAGCTGCCATGGTTAGTTCAGGAAAATGAGTGGAATACACCTTTAACATTGAAGTAGATGTGAGTATTTTCTCCTCACGTGTCTTTCATTGGCTTTTTCATTTGCAATCTAACCTCAGCACATGCTGTTCTCATTCATGATTTATGTACATCCTCACAGCATCCTGGACAGAAAATCTTGTTGTCACAGGACTTCTCATATAGTGCAGATAATGACAGTTGACTAAAACACACTACATGTATGCATACAGAGCCAACAAACTGTTCAAATGTAGTAGAGGTTGATAACAGTTGACCCCTAGGAGCCACCTAGGAGGAGTGTTTAAATTCAGATTAGTTCCCTTTTTGGCAAATTTTTGACCATTCAAGGTAGAGAGAGACAGGAAAGACTGGAGAGAGAAGGGAGGATGACATACGACAAGGGCATCGTGGTTACATGATACGCCACCAGGACACCACCAGCTCTCTTTTTAGAAGGAGAGAATTTATATCACCTCTTCTTTGAGGCAGTTTGACATGTTCAGTGCCACAATATTCTATCAGAAATTTAATTGTAATCAAACTGAATTTAAAACTAGAATTCATGGCAAACTGGATTTCCTCTAGAGAGAGGTGACATCACCAAATCTGAACATGCGTTCATGGTTGTGAATTCACACCCCATTTCTGTATTTTATACCCTGCCCAAAATACATAAAGCATTTGGAGACACACCCCTCAGACTTATTGTAGCGGCCATTGGCTCATTCAAAAATGAAAAAAACTTCCTTCAACCTTGTGTTACATATTTACTCTCATACACAAAAGAAAACCATCAATCTGCTAAAATTCTTCAATTCTTATGTGCTGGTAAACTCACAATGGATATTGAGTCTTTGTACATAAATGTTCCATTTGAGCGGGAATGCAGCTGAGTTCATTTTAAACACGAAAACCAAGTTCCACTGTATTTTAGATTTTACCTTTTCTAACTACTTACCATTTCTTTTTTGGCAATGATTTTTTTTATCAGGTGTCTGGAATGGGCATGGGATCTGGGCTGTCACCCAGTTTTGCTCCCTTCTGTGGACTGTTTGAGCATGACACTCAATCCTATACAGAGCCCTTTTCTACAGTTTATCTTGGTATAGTAATGCTTTTTGAAGACATTGAAGACACCAATTGAGGGTCTTCCATAACTTCATAGAGTCTCAGAGCAACCACCTCAAATTCACTATGGCCTCTGACTCACAAAATGAGTCATCCTTGGTTAATGGACATCCTTGGTCTTTGCTGTTCTGTATTCCCTGCCTTGTAAACCTGCTCCTTGATGTGTCTCTGTTACTCTTTCGTAAACCATGGTTTGTTGTACCGCACAATGATTTTTGTTAGTATGTGGACCTTCTCACAAAAGGAAATGTAGTTCCACACAGTATTGTCTAGGTGTTAAAACAATGAATCATACATCCACATTATTGGAATTAGTGGAATGAGAATGAGATCTCAATTTTTCATTCTACAAGGTAACACCTATCATTCATTAATACACAGGACAAGATGTTACTATCCCTTGTGCCATAATCCAAGGCAAACACCTGTAGAAGCCCAATTCAGATAAAAAAAAACTAATGATACAACCACCACCAAATGAACACCATAGCAGACATCAGGCTACACCATCATAGATCTACAGAGTCATTTGTCAGATGGCACCATTCGCCAATTACCTACCCTAGCCAACAGCGGTATGTGTCATGTCATTGGGGTTATCAAGTGGGCACCTTCCTTCACCGATGTTTTGTTGAGTTGGGTGCACAACACCTCAAGAAGGCTCAACACTGTATTCCAGCGTCCTGGAACCACCCCCCTCTATGCCACCACCTCACAACTCCCCTTTACCCTTGCCATCTAATGCCTGCCATCAACCTAGCATTGACCTAGTCTTGACTCAAAATGAATATACCAATACAAGCCTATCTATCCGATACAACAACCCAACTACAGTGTGTGTGATTGCGGGGGGAGGGGGAATACAAACCTTGTTTAGGGTAAGGGGTGGGGGTTGGGGTTGGGGTGGGCTTGTCACAGCCGTGCCCCTGTCTCTCCTTATGTCTCTCCTGTGTTCCCCATTCCTCCTGTGTTCCATGTCCCCGGTTTTGTCTCTCTCTGTGTTTGTGGGTGTGTGTGGGCGTGTGTGTATTCCTGTCCTGCCACCTATCTGGATCCTACACACCTGCCTGCAATCAGCTCCTCAGCCAACACACCTGTCTTCCATCAGCTTCATCACCTCTCCAGCATATCGCCAGATTGTTGTTTCTGCCTTTGTGGTAGCTATGCTCCTGGGGCCTGTTCCAAGAAGCAGGTTCAGCAAACTCTGAGTCTAACCCTGCACTCTGAGTTGATTAATTCCGAGATGGCCAATTCTGAGTTTTCGGTTCCAGAACGGCTGATTTGAGTTAGTTCAATCAACTTTGAGTATGTTCACCTTGAGTTAAGCGTGTGCGGGACGACAATAAAAAGCCATCATCAATGGAGGTCCGATACTACGATTCACCATGGCAACCAGCAAGCAGAAGGGTCGTAAAGGAGAGGGAATTGGCGTGGGAGAGAATCGCTGCCCGAGTCAATGCGTACGTTTGAATGCAGTAGTGTATTCATTTAACATTTAACCACACTTTCTTATAATATTACCTGTGAGAAAGTGGTGGAATGGTATTGGAAATTTTTTTTTTTCATTTAGGTGCAATCCCACGGGCGCAAAGCGCACTTGGCAGCAGCTGAAAATGAAATATAAAAACATTACATTCATTTAGCAGAGGCTTTTATCCAAAGCGACTTACAAAGGTGATAGTTAACACTATGTGAGGATCGAACCCACAACCCTGAGACTGAGAGTCTAATGCTCTACTAACTGAGCTGTCTGGGCCAGACATACTTCAAATGGTGTACTTGGGGTGGAAAATTAGAAAGGCAGATCTAGAAATTTAATTACTCGAACATAAGTTAGAGGTGGGTGCATGGTCACAGGTGAAATGTGTTGTTGGAACAATATATAAATACTAACTGTTGCTTTTGTATTTGTAGGAAATAAAGAAGACCAAATGAAAGGTGTCTTTATTTGACTGCTCGGGGTGGTGGTAGCTTAATCCGTGAACTGTAAACGGCATATTATATCTCGGACAGCTCTTCCATCCTGGACATAGAACATCTAATCGGGGTCTCAAAATCCTCTCCCGACGTGAGGCTATGCGAATTACTTCCGCTTGAATATCGATCGGGTTACCGAGGAAAGGACACGCCATGTCCGACAGCTGCTTCAGGTTCAGCAGAGGGAGGAGACAGGGAGAAAGTCAGGGTTTGTTCAAGAAAACCTGCTAGCAAGCAGGTTAGGTTCACAGAGTCAGTTACCATGGTAATTGACTCAGAGTTTGAGTTACCTCTCTTTCTGGAATGGAAAACCCAGAGTTTCCCACATCTCAGGGTTAACAAACTCAGAGTTTTCACTAAACCCGCTTCTTGGAACAGGCCCCAGCTCACTTCTTTTGATATCCGCGATGTTAGTTTCCTCGTGTTTTCAACCTTCAGTGGCGACTGGTCATTAGGAGCATAGCCCCACCTGCTGTCACCAGAAAGAACTGTGCAAACAAATTATGTTAATAGGATAATTATAGCAGATAATAATCTTTTTATCTGCTATAATTTATTATCTATGAATATAGTATCTTCCTAAATTGTATATAATTTGTGTTAGGATTTTATTCCCTGCCTTGTTGCTTCAGACTGCGTTCTCCCGATTCTGACCGCAGTAAGCCTCCGTGGGGCTAGCCCCTCTCTCACAATGCAATGTGTGTTGTACGTGGGAAAATAGGAATACGCATGCTCAGAGTGTTAGCGTATTCAAGTAGATCACACGAATTTGGTGACAAGTGGGGCTGACTGCCCGTAGCCCCACTACAGCGTAACTTGATCTCTGTCTGGCTCCAACATTAGTCGGCAAGAAGAGGGGAGACCAACTAACTTCAGAAAATGAACGAAGTGGATTACATACTCGAGCACAGGTTTGAAACTCTTAATTTGGAGGAGAAATTGGTGCCTTTCACTCGCAATACTATGGGACAGCCGCGACACCATGCTATCCATCGTAAGTCAGCTGATTCAGCAGCTAACGTTACATGATTTCATCCCCAAAGTCATCGATAAGTTTTCCCAGAGGAAGAACCGCCGTGCCGCCTTTCTCTTCAAGTGATCCCTCAGCTTTGGTGAGTGAAAGCATATTTATCATCCTGCCTTTGTGGTGCTGGTCCCTGCATTGGCCATATTGTTGTGCTGGATCGATTTGATATAGATGGTGACTAGTGTGTCCATGCTTATCTATTAAGGTTGTTGTCATAATGTTGTTGTCATAGATTGGATCTGTAGCCCTAAAAAGTTGTCTGTGCGCTTTGTTGTGGCATTCAGTGGTGTTGAGCTGTTTGCTGTTCGCCTATGGCCCTGTAGGCTCATTTGATCTGAGCTTGGTTGTGTCGGCTTAAATATCTCTCTCTCTCTCTCTCTCTCTCTCTCTCTCTCTCTCTCTCTCTCTCTCTCTCTCTCTCTCTCTCTCTCTCTCTCTCTCTCTCTCTCTCTCTCTCTCTCTCTCTCTCTCTCTCTCTCTCTCTCTCTCTCTCTCTCTCTCTCTCTCTCTCTCTCTCTCTCTCTCTCTCTCTCTGCTAAAAAAACATTGAAGTGGTTGGTGCCCCACCATCTTTTTTTTACATATTAAAACGCCACTGGCAACCTTTAATGCTTGTGTTGTCTCCCGTGCTTCAGGATCCCAGCCAGTCTGCTTGCCTGTCTGCTAACCTGCCTGGAGGTAAGAAGGAGCTGTTCCTTTCACTTTCCTATAGGCTAGCACCAGGGTCTTTAACTTGAACTGGATGCGAGCTGCTACAGGGAGCCAGTGTAGAGAACGGAGAAGGGTAGTTGTGTGGGAGAACTTGGGGCGGTTGAACACCAGTACTATAGTACTACACAAGGCCACACAACAAGAACACACAACACTCAACCCAGCGGCGCTTACCTTAGCGTGCTCCCCAGCTAGCATGCTCCCTCGTTATCCACAACCACTCACTTGCTCCTTTCCGCTGCTTGAGACATATTCCTAACCACAAGTTTCAAGCTCGGTCCACGAATGCCCAACTCGCTTAGTAAAGCAAGGACTTTGCACGAAACCTTGACAGCCAACTTCTACCGGCCGTACCGGAGCCTTCCAACTTTGATGTTCTTCCTCCGCTGCCATCTCCGCATATCTAGATTTCTTCTGCTCGTCTGTCTGTTTTAAGATCTGTTTTGGCGTCCCTCATGGTTCATTTCTAGGTGTTCTCTTGTTCTCACCCTTGATAGGATTATCTGTAAACATGACATCCTCTTTAACTCTTATGGAGATTATACACAACTTTACATAAAAATTAGGTCTGTAATTTAAACAGATGGATAAAAAAACAACTTTCTTATTGTCAGTGCTGGCAAAGCTGAAATGTTGATGTTATGCCCTAAACAGTTTTAGTGACTGCACAGTTACACCAACAGATTGTCAAAAATCTTGGGGACTTCTCCTTTGACAATTACATCAAGGCAACAATATAAATAGTTTGGATATTTTCTTCTTAGAACTTTCTCCGCAATTACACTTTTATGAACTTAGAATAATTAATTTGTGCTTTTAATTTTTCTTCTCTAGAATTCTGTGTTGTAATGCAGTCATCTCCAGCTGTTCCTACTCCACACTATTAATATACGCGTTATTCAAAACTTAGTGGCCCTTTTTCTTTGGCCCGGTAATGCACATATTGATTTATAAAAATGTAATTCCCTCTTTCAAAGCATTACAGGAGGTCTTGTGCCACATTATCAGATGGGTAATTAAAGTAATGTTAACCAATCAAAGGTCAGATCTTTAGGTTTGTGTAGCATTACCATACAGGTGAGAAACCTGGTCAGTTTGGTGTTAGCCATGGAGGTGAAAGAAAAACTATGGCACAATATAAGGAGACCTCAGAGGACCTCAGGTAGTGTTAGCGAATAGTGAGTGTGCATCAGTCTGGGGAAGGTTATAAAGTTACATAAAAAATATTTGGGCTCCATCAGTCCACTATGAGACACATATCCACAATATACAAATGGAGAGCATTTAACACAATAGTGTGTCTGTGCCTTTGTCCGTCAACAATAAGAAGAACACCGAATAGAAATATCATTCATGCAAGGGTAGCCAAGAATAAGCCTCTAATGTTTAAAAAGAAACAAAGCTGCCCATCTTAAGTTTGCCAGAGACCACATGGACAAACCTGAAGATTTCTGGAAGAAGAAGTTCTCTGGACAGACAAGTCCAAAATTGAACTGTTTGGTGACATCCCAAAACTTCCCATCACCAAAATAAACCTTATCCTTCAGTCAAACATGGTGGTTGGAGGGACATGGTCTGGATCCTCTTTCTCTTCCTCTGGGACCTGGATGACTCAACATCATTAAGGCAACCATGAATTCTGAGGGATACCAGAGAACTCTTGAACAGAACATCAGTCCAAGAGCTAAAGCTGGGCCAAAAGTGACTGTTCCAACAAAGACAATGATGCTAAGCATTCAAGCAAATCTACCAAAAAATGGCTCAGGAAAAAAAGGTTTACTGTTTTGGATTGGCCAAGTCAAAGTCCTGAGCTAAATCCAATTGAGATGCAGTGGGAGGACCTGAAGCGGGCTGTAATGCGACGCTTACTTAAGTCAAATAAATACCACTACAGCCACTCAATAAACTGTACATTTATTATAGGTGCACTTGCTTCACATGTACGCACACCAAACGGAAAAAGATGTTTGATGGATATGATTTCACCAGCACAGCTCAACCGGTGCGCACTCTACTGGATGATGTCACCAATAGCGATATGGCCAAATGTGTCACACCATTAGCCAGGGGATGTAGTATTATTGGCTTTTTTATGCCAGAGACTGATCAGTGACTACACTGAAAAAAAGATTAAATCCAGCAGATTTGTCTGAAATTAGTTATAACAGTTACAACTTGTCGGATCACAGTTGATTGAGTCTGACTGAATATTTATGCGTGTATTTGATCTCTTGAATTCAAGATAACAGCCAATATAACTACAGTAAATCTAGAGTTCTTATATCCTATTATTTCTAGTCTGCAAATACCCAATCTCCTTCTCTCATGTACCTTATTACGTGCTCCAAATGTGAAAAGAGTACTGAAAAACGTAATACCCACCATCCCGCAAACATTAAAATCACCCATTAAGGTGTGGACCTTACCAATAATTTCATGGGTCATGATTTGGGGATGGTCCCGTTTTGATCACATCAAAAAAAGTAGTATCAGATATGGGAGATAAAGTGTGTTCTACTGTAAATTGCCTAATTTTAGTCATTACTCTGTCTAAAAATGAACACAGAAAAAAAGTACTCAAAAATATAGTGTTGCTCCAAACATGTACTCAAATACAATAAGCAGAATAGTTGTGAATTTGTAATTTTGTTATTTTTCCACCTCTGGAGTGCTTTATCTTAATCCAAGCTATTATCTTATAATCACATCTCTGAGTGTACGTATAATAGAGTCCAAGTGCACATACAGACTTACTTAATTGAATAAATAATGTCTCACTATAACTTGTGTATTTTTTAAATTAATGGCTAGGTTCTGGTCTTAAGTATTACTCAAAGCATCTTGTTATGATAGGCCTCCTTGTTGATTGTGATGCATTTGACTTGTTCAATAAATCATTAAAAAGATTTCCTGTGTTTTGGTATTTAATTTCAATTGTACATTGTATTAGTGATTCAATTTAACAATAGCAGAGTATAAAGTATATTTAGTTTTTATATTAAATTTATTTTTTCAATTAAATCAACACATTTTTCCTTGTCTATCTATTAAAACGTTCATATTTTTTTTAAACAAATTCAAAACAACCTGAACACTGAAATTGACTTAATCTTACAAGTTAAACACAATTACCGTGTGTAAAAATGTTGCAATAATTCCTGTACCTATATACTTTTTAGAGTGTATAGGAGATGTTTACTCCAAGTCATTGCTGCTAATGGAGGTGCCACAAGTTATTGAATGAAGGAGTTTACATATAGTGTATATATAGAGATATCTGAGCTTTGATAGAATACTTTTTGTTAAATAAATGTTTATTTGTACATCTTCATTAAGATTTGAGGTTTAGATATGGATTTTATAAAGTTATTCTTCTATAATATGACCACTCCCTGTAGGATTCACAAACTTTCAAGCATGACTGGCAAGATACAGATCTCTTGGTCATTCCCCACTATCATAATAAAACAGGTGAGGTTTTTTTTAATATATATTGTGTTCACTTATTGTGATCTTAATAAGTACTCTAGCCCCCTTTCTTAGAAATTGTGATTTAAATGTTTCATCTTTGTTTTATCTGTATACTGTATGTGTCCATTGTTCTCTGTTAAGTACTCAACTTGATTGCTGTGGTTCCTTTTGTTTGTTGGTTTTAAGGAATATGTGCATATAGCACACACATACACAAATCTTTCCTTAAAGCTCTTGTTTATTCCAGGGAATATGGTCCCAACTTTGATAATATGCTATGTATTTCACTTTCACTAAACAGTGGTTTGCAATCAAGGGATGAAGTAAACTTTATGGCAGTAATCTCTCCAAAATAGCTATTCCTTCCCATAATAGGTGTAGATGAGCTTGCAATGCAAGCACTGCTCTACCACTAAGTCATCATGCATGTGACAACTATACAACCTCCAAATGCATTGTTTAAATCATGTTGTCTCTTTAACTGAGGGATTTTGCTGCCAGGAGGGGGTGGATGGGTTCATTGGGTTCATCTAGCTGTCTGAAGCATCGCCCTGAAAACAGACCCTGGATTTGACGCCTCCTCTTCTTTCACTGGATCTTTTCGGTAAAGGTGTTATATCTTAGGGAAATAGCTGATGAAAGGATGGGAGTTTGGGATGGTAATGGTAGCAAACATCGCGCTTGACCTTTAATCGGGACACAGAAACTCGATCAGCTGATGACTCCCGCCGAGTAGCTGCCATTTTCAGGTCATTTGAGGTATCTTTCTAACTTGTCACTATAACCGCTACAACTACAAGCCGGCTGTTTGTATGAATAAGCTCACGTTATTCGTGAATTATCTGGCAAGGGATGGGGAATTGCTTTGTCGTGTACTGTACTGTGGTGGAATCTAAATCATAATGGCTGATACATGTTCTAAAGGGATGGAAAGAGGCAGAGGTAGGATTACATCAGATTCTTTGCCGAGAGCCGCATATCCTCAACAGTATGTTCAGATGGGCTCGCAGCAGCAGGGCATCGACATCCAGGAGTTAGCCTCCAAACGCGTCGACATCCAGAAGAAACGGTTCTATTTGGACGTAAAACAAAGTGTACGCGGACGTTTCCTCAAAATTGCCGAGGTGTGGATCGGAAGAGGCCGTCATGATAACATCAGGAAGAGCAAACTAACACTGTCTATGTCAATGGCACCCGATCTGCGGTATTGCCTGGGGGACTTCATCGATTATTATGCTCGTATTGGACTGCGGGGGGGGCTACCGCAGCCGCGGCCAGAAGAGCAAAGCAACGGCCAGGGCCGCCCACATGACTCCCGCAGAAGACAGCAGGAGCACCACGCTGCATCAGTGTCCCCCACCGGCTCTGCAGCATCCGAGGAACATGCACATCGCGTTCTAAAGAGTGAATTTATTGAGAGAGACAATAGAAAGTACTATTTGGACCTCAAAGAGAACCAGAGAGGCAGGTTCCTCCGCATCAGACAGACTGTCAACAAAGGACATGGCACAATGGGCTACTATGGCCAGGGCATCGAGCAAACCATCGTGCTGCCCGCTCAAGGGCTCATTGAATTCAGAGACGCGCTTTCACAGCTGATCGAAGACTACGGCGATGAAGACAGTGACGACCGTGGAAGAGGCACCAAGAACCACGACGAAAACCCCGAGCTTCCAGAGGCAGCATCCTTCCGGGTGGATAACAAGAGGTTTTACTTTGATGTCGGCTCTAACCGGTATGGTGTCTTTTTAAAAATTAGCGAAGTAAGGCAGCCATACAGAAACACAATTACGGTTCCCCTAAAAGCCTGGGCAAGATTTGGAGAAAATTTCATCAAGTATGAAGAGGAGATGCGACGGATTTTCTCCTGTCATAAAGAGAAGAGGACAGAGCCTCGCCAGGACAGTGAGGACCAGGAGGATTGACCACGGCTGTATGTGCTTTTACATGCATCTATTAGGGGTTCTATAGTGAAGGAAATGGCCAAATGCGACAATACCCTAAACATTTCCCTTGATTAAATATATCCCTATAATACTGTACTGTAGTGTCCGAAATTAACTTTATGCTTCACCTGCCAAGGGCTGGTTAAACAAAAACCTGCTAAGAATATTTTTTTTACCGGCCCAAATACTTAATATACATTGTTTCTGAGAAATATGGCATCCTGCCCGTTCTCAATGCCATTTCAGGTATTGTGTGTTCATTTAAAACTTCCTCACTCTGTTATACAATGGATAAAGTTTGTAATTCAACATGAAGTGCAACAGAATTCAAATTACAAGGAGCCCCCCAACACACACACACACACACACACACACACACACACAGGTTTAGCCGCCCCCGCTCCCGCTCCCGCTTCATTTAGAGACAATTTAACATGCAGCCTGTTTGATACAGAACCATTCTTTTGCATTTATTTGATTGGTTAATGGTCATAGCGCGTATGTCCAGCAGGGACTAAGTTTGTTAAGGGGCAAAGACCAAAGACTGTATATAACCGATTCGTTCAAATGTTAAATACTGAAAAGGTTTCCTGAGGAAGACATTTTTACCGGCATTTGGTGCTTGGCGGGTGGTAATTTCGGACGCTGTCTGTACAACTATTGTCAACAAACACTTTCCCAGTTTTTGATCATGGTTAGCCTCTTCCTGTTTCATTTAGCCTATCAATGCAACTACTAGCATCAGCTTTGCATTGAGCGATAATTTGCACAATGAAATTACCTTCGAAAATCTCTACTACACAAGATAATTATGAAAAAGGTTGCTTTGGATTTATTTGGGGTATTAGCCATAACAATAGGCTACTATGTAAATAGTTAGTGACAGAAAAAAGATTTTCTCACCATCTAATCACTATCCAGGTATGATAGAGGAGAGAAAACAGTTAGGAAAGGTGTCAGACAAGGTATAGATCAAATTATTCATAGGGATAAGTGTGTTGCTGTAACCACATTTACATATGTGGTTATTACCGCCTAACATTTAACACACTTCCATTGCTAAAGGAAAGGTATTTTACATGTGATCTGCTGAGCACAAAAGAGATGTTCATCTAATCTTTAGTATGGCCTTATCAACAGCTGCTCTTAAAGACCCAGAAACACTTCAAACTGAATGTTGTGATGCCTTTGAAAACCTTGTGGATACTTGAAACTTTGAGATCTACTCTTTATAGCTACAGCCCCTTAGACCCTTTCACAGGTGAGGTGATATTTGAAGTGAAACATCAAAATGACCATGATAACTTCGTTCCTAGTGTCATAACACAAATTAGACAAATGCACTACTTAATGTGTAGGAATATTGCTTGTTTGATTCATCTAAAGAGATATTTTTGAGAGCATTCCATATTATAGTTTTGTGTTTTAAATCTGTGGTGCTATGGAAATGTGCATGTCTCAAATACATTGATTACACATTTTCTATTGCTGTAATATGAATTCATTGAAATCCCATGGAGGGTGACTTAACATACAGAACACAAAAAAAATGTTCCCTCAAGCCATAGAATTTGCGCTTGTCACAGGTCCATTTGATGTCTTTAAAAATGGCAGGGGGTATTATGCCACAACCAGATGAGCCAAGATAGAAATATAAAAGCCTAACCTCAAATTAGGGACTAAATGTCTACTTATTACCTTTACATGTATGACCACCTCGATGATCATTGGTAGGTTTGATATATCGATAAATGGTAGCATAGAAAGGGCTTAGCATCTTGATTAAACAGGGCTTTAAAAGTTATTTGTACTAGTTACCAATGTGCTCTATTTGTGCAGAATCTCGTATTTTACCTTTCCCTTGTATTGACAAGGAGGTTATGAAGGTGTCTGAATGTGTCTGTGTCTTAATTGGGAGCTCTTTTTGGATGTGAGTCCCTTGCATTATTACCCCCTTTTTTTGAAAGAGTTCATAAAGAAATGTTTCTCCATTAGAACCTGAATGACAGTATGTTGTACATTGAGCTCTGTGTATATTTGCCCTGCATGAAAGAACAGTCAGAATCTTGCCCATTACACTAATGACAAAGGGCCCGATTCAGACCTGGATTTAAGTGCTGTACAATGATACACTCCACTGATTCCAGTGCTGGAGTTACTGTAGTGATACAATAATTTCTGCAAGATGAAACCTTTAGGTGATGAATATGTACATTAATGTGTGTTCATTTTCATATTATGACATGCAGATTCTGACCATAACTTAAGTTGATTTGTAAGCTTGTAAACTTACACACCCAAAACTCTGCAATATGTCTAGCATTCCCATTTTTTAAAATATAAAACAAGACATCTGCATACTAATGAAAGCCTATAACTGTTCAGTTACAAACATTTGAGGGAATTTGACTGTGCAATGCTTTTAATTGATCTATGAGTAATTGGAATGTCATTTAGTGTCATTTGACAGCTCTCCACAACTAAATTGTCTATATTTGTCCTGCCATTAATGTTCTAAGGGATCATCAAGCGAGACAGGACTCCTAGGGTTTATTGAGAATGCCAAGACATTGTTTGAAGGTGCTGATGCCCAGTGCATCTAGCATGTCAACATGGATAGAGCCTCAATCGTTGAGCTGCACTGTGTTTTGTACTTAGATTTGTAGGGCCAGATTGCACAACCTCTCCGAGTTATTTAAGTTAAAATGCACCTTCTCCATTCTGAAGACAGGTTCTTTTCAAAGGGTGTCTAAGGATGTTGTGGGAATGTCTCAGGCCTCAATCTCCCATTGCCTGGTGCATTCCTTAATGGCAATGAACAGATGCACCACAGATGCGCCATATATATTGGCCAGACACTTGCTCGTAAAATTGCACGACCAAGGACAGATTCCATCACGTTGCTTTCCAAACATCATTGAATGTACAAAGCTGTACAAATGTGACCATCATGGCACCAAGAGCACATGAACAGATTTATAGGAACAGGAAAAGACAACTTTCCATTAACTAATAACTAATTTAATTTAATTGGTATATCATACAGGCTTTGACATAACATAAGTGTTTGCATGAAGTTTCAATGCAGTGAGCAATGCACCTGGAGAGTGGATTGTTGGTAGTTGAGTAGGAAAAAAAAAGTTTTTTCATTAAGAAATTCATCTTTTTCTATAAAACATATTTTTCATACAAAAATAATCTTTAGGTAATTTCTTGAAGGCAAAAATGCAGAATAGCCTGAATCATTTCAGATTGTGTTAAGTAAATATTATGTTTTAATCCAGTTAATGTCCCAAGGCCAAGTTGTAACCCTTGTCCTAACCAAAACTGAATTAAAGGCACACAGTATTTGAAGACAATGCCTCAGCAGAAAACCATAAAAAGAAGAAAAGTCCACGGCCCAATTTTCTACCATACCAATTGGAAGGACAAAGAAGCCAAGGTTTTAAATACCTGTGTGCAAGGGAAGGCATGGCCAAATCCTCACTGAACACATTGAATAGCTCAAGTCTGACAACAGTTCAAACATGCAGATCTCAATCCATGTAAGACCCTCATAACGTTTTGCTATCTGAATCGGGCCTTAAGTCTCCATGTAAATTGATGGTATACTGTAGTTTTCAAATGGCCGCTGGCAACAGTCAGCTCACCAGGGATGATATATAATGAAAAAAAAGGATTGGTCTATGGTGAAAAAAGCTAGCAAATCGTAACTGTAAAGAAAAATAAGTGTTAAAAGATTTTTAATGGTGGCAGTCAAGTCTTGTAATGTCTGTAGAAAGAGGTGCATGAAAAGCACAGAGTACTTGGGTTTTGTGTATACTTTGTAGTATCTGGTGTATGGCATAGACTTTCAGTGATTCAATTAGTCATTTAATTTCAGTACCAATGGCAAAAGTTATACAAAGCAGTGTGGGATGAATAATTCAAAGCACAATTTCCTCCAACATTTATGTGGATTCATATTTATCGGAAACAGAGACACATTTTGCTTTTATTTGGTGCATATTAGAAGCCATAATCAATTATTTACATCATCTATGTGATGCATCTTTGTAGGGCCAGTGAATTTGGCATTAGATTCAGGCTTTCAGGATGAACACAGTTCCTTCAAATCAAAATGATGAAATCTTGCCTCAGCCAAGATATAACTAGAATAAAGACAAAAGTATTTTCTCAATTAAATTCTAAAAAGGGAAATCAGTCATCTTTCTTTTAAAACCCAAGCATCTCTCCAAAAAGCACTTTAAATGCACATAATATAGCATAAACCTGCACTTTCGTTCTGCTGCTTCTTGGCCAACTGACACGGAGGGTCCATTTAATCCATACTTTTGGTTTAAAGTGACAGTCGTGTATTTAAATCTTCACACTATAGGCATCCCTACTACTTATTATAAACTGAGCTGCAGTTAGATAAAATAACCCAGATCATGTCCTTTGTGTTAATAGTGTTCATCTCAGTGTTGTTTCATTTGAACCACTATGACCCCCTTTCCAATGAAGTCATGGTCTTCAGTGGTATGACTGGCATGCCTTCGTAGTATCTACTTGGATTATTATTACTTATTATTTTGTAAGTAGGGCATTTGCTGTATACACTGGGGCCCTTTATACCCAGCATTAACATGCATTAAAATGCAGAAATCTGATTGCTATTTCCCTAGCCAAAGGCAGATTGTGACACACGTCATAATATTGTGTCCTTAAAATTTGACATTAAATACCTTGCCTCGCTTGTTCCCCATCCACCAATACCCTGACAATCCATTTTTGACCAGTAAGTTACAATCCAAGCTGTCTGTGTGCTTTGCATGTGCCTCATGGTTTGATCTGTGTGCAAAGATTTGTTTCATTTTATGTGTCTCCTATATGTGGATAGGAGAGACATTTCATTTAGACTTGTTAATGTGTTAATATGCCCAAATGCATCTCTTATCACTTCAGGAGGTGGTTTGGATGATTGGATCTTCATCGCATCTTGAATGCAATTACAAATGGATTTTATACGTTTTTGTGCCATCCAATAACAATCCGATCACCCAGGACGCATGTTAATGTCAAGTATAAAGGGGGTGTTAGTTCTTCAAACAGGTCACATTAAATGATCATCGTCAAATGTAGTGAGACAATGCAGTATCACAAAAATTTGTGAAATGAGCACAAACCCTGAACCGCAAATGTTGTGTACAAGAATAATGTGAAGATTACGTTCTTCCACCGTGAAAGGATTATGTGACAATAGCATGAAACAGCATTTTCACATGTTCATCATGTGTAAAGGTTAACTGACAGTTCACTTTAGACTTAAACAATTTCGTTTAAGGGTAGGGATAAGGTTACGGTTAGGTTTAGGCAACAAAAATTTGGTTAAGTTTAGGTAACTAAAACAATTTGGTTAAGATTAGGATAAAGTTTTGGACATAGTTAAATGAGAAAAACATTTGCTGAAAATGAAAACTTGGAATACAATGAAAATGTTTGAACCCGGGTTGTGGGAGTTGAAGGTGGGAAACAGACAGCTTCACTAGTAACTTACGTGGGAGTTGAAGATATATACTCATCCACCACGCTCTTACTTTCCACCACACTATTGTGTCAAACTACTTCCTGTGTCCTCCATGCAATCCTTTTGTGGTGGGGAAACATATTTCTCTCACTTTTTGTATGTGGAGCACATTATTTGTATTTTAAGACATCATTCTCATTCAATGAAATTTCATGAGGCCAGACACAGTGAGAAGTGTAAGACAAACAAAACTAACCATTCTTCTTCTAACCATTGTAAAGTTTAACTTAAATGTTAATGGTGCCATTCATGTTACTGCAGCAAGGTTTCTAACTTCCTTGTAGAGAGAGTCTCGTCCCAGTCCCAAAAATATATTTATATGAGTTGCGACAATCTCCTCAGCTCCATCACTTAATTTTCACAGTTTTTAGAATCAAAATAATGTAGTTGATAGATAACTCATAAAAAGCTCCTTTATTGTTTCAATGTTCATAATTTTCAGTGCAATATGCCATATTTTCATAGAACTTCAATTCAGCCAAAAAAATTATAATGAAAGGTCTTACTGAAAAAGTCGTCTCAAACTCCTTTTTTTTCCTTATGACCATTGGGGGTTAGGGTTTCTAGTGACCCTATTATCAAATAAGCACTTTACTAATGTGCAGTTTCTCTCCCCTTAATCTTCTTCCAAAATATATTTAAAGATTGCTAATCAAAAAAATATTGTAAAATGTTAACATAAAATGTAAAAAAATATTATGAAGTATTAATATTTATTTGGTATTGTCAAGTATGGTGTAAATGCTTTGTTCATCATTCATAGTAATATTAGTTACTTATTTGCATAATAGGTCACTTATTACTTATTTACATAATAAAAATAAGTAATATATATATAAATTATATATATATTATATATTGTTTACTAAATAAAAGCAAATACATATGAATATATATAAGTCTATATATAATTACATGTATATATATATATATACTGTATATAGTTACTTATATATAGTTATTTATTTGTAACTATATATATATTTATTTACTTATTTGTTCATATGTATTTGCTTTTCTCTTAAGCCCTGTGACATATGAGAAGATGCATGATAATTGACATATTTGGTGAGTTTAAATGAGGTTGGACATTCTGCAAAGAGCATTAGAGGTCATTAAAGAGGGCTATGTTGGTCTTTTATGAACAACTTGAATGAAACTGATATGGACTGTTATCATAGATCTAATGTTTCCAACCCTTAAGCCTTAAAGCATCTTTACAATTTGATTGTATTTTTTTTCCAATTTGAATTTTGATTGTGCTTTCTTTTGTAAAATATGAAATTATAAAAAAGCCACTTGTAAAACCAACATAGAAATAATTCAGAGAAATGATTGTTGCTATAAATTTCTACTAAGCACAATCATGTCTAGGAAATTATTCATTTAAAATGAGAATTAGCATATAAAGTCTAAAAAGCACTGCTAACCTCCTAACTTCAATAATATTCAAAGGAAAGAAATAAGTTTAAATACATATGTTGCTAATTTATAGTTGTGAAGGTAGTGTGATGTATGTATGGGTATTGAAGAAGAAGATTTTGTTTGTTTTGTTTTGCGTTGTGTTTAACATGGAATTTTTGCAGTGGGAATTTTAGAGATATAAATGTTAGGGAATGATTTAAAAATGAAATGACAAAGTGAAAATGTGTATATTTAGATAAATGTAATGTAATACATTGGTGTGTCCTATAGACCTGTAGAATATTATAAGACTCAAAAACAAGGAAGCAATTGTTTTGTATTTTAGCACTTTCCTTAATGTGTGTACTGTATTACTTCATGTTCTACATGTAAGGTACTGTATGAATATTCATTACTTGCCTTGTAATGTTTGAAACATTGCAATGTTTGGAAATCATAACCAAGAAGACAAAGTTTTTAGAGTTTATGCATGCTAACAGTTGGGTCCCAATATAATAGGAGAACTATATGAAAAAATGGTGCTATATCATGATATATAAAGGTGCTTCTATGGACCCAAGCTGAATGCATGCAAATAGGAAATATCAAGAGTAGGAAAAAAAAAAAATTGATCTCCTGCTGAAGTTCTGAAATAGCTGCGTTCCACAGATGAAGGAAAGTCGGAAATTCCGTTTCCCCACTACGAAAAATTCAATGGAAGGGCCCTTCAAGTTGGAATTCCAGATAGGAAACTCGGACAAGTTTTTTGAGATTTAGTTATCTGACATGTCAACGTGACGGCATACACTGTAAACGATACACAGCATTACTACAATGCTTATAATCCTCAAAATACACAATTAGGTGTTCCTTGGAGGGCAGTATTTTATGTTGGTTAAAGACAATCTTGCAAGAATCCATGATTCTCCCCTGTTCTTTCTCAGCTGGACCAGTGGAAGGTGACTACAACCTACTAGCTGTGAATTTCCAACTTTCGGCTTTAAATGGAGTGCAGCATAGGTGGCAGTGACTAGATCACAACTGGTAAAGTGTAACTGTAAATATTGTCATTCCCAGCCTCCACACCTATCAAGACACACTGCACAACAATGCATGCCACCAGTTTGTAGTGTGCACTGTCACTAGAGACAGGAAAGGAACTTGATGATACCCCTAACTTTGGAAAGTCAGTCACAAGGTAATAGTGATCGAATTAAATCAGCCATGCCTATTTACAGTTACGCTGCCTTTGTGGTAAAGGTTCAAAAGATCCATAGACAATCTAATGAAATAATTTTGTACTGTTAATTCTTCAGATGTTTTTGTCTTTAATTTTTTTTTCATGTAGCAGAGGAAGAGGAAGGCAAAAATCAGTGTAGTCTTTGAAAGGTTAAAATTGAGTTTGGAAAACTTTGTGCTGATTGTCATTGGAACATATGTAATGCCTTTAGGGTTGGAAAATGAAAATATGTATGTTTATTGTTGTATTAATCATCACTCTTTATTTTGTTGTTCATTAAAGGTTTTACAGGATTAACAATGAATAAGTTGTTCTTCCCTTTTAAAACTATGCAGTACAGCACTATATCTGTGGGTTGTTTACAGGCAGTGACTAGTCACCCAGTGTATTTTTACAGATGTGTGAAAAGGGATGTGCAGTGTGAAGGAGTGCTTCCACTTGATCAAAAAATTACAACATATGTCATCTACTTTGAGACAACTTCAAAGATTGTGATGAGAAGTATTACTGTTTGTTATAATAAATCACAAAAGAGATTTAATCCCAAACACGTAAAGTTGAAATCAAAGAGACAATCTTTCTTTTCATTCCTTCAAGCATTTCCTTTTGACAGATCTTTCTAAGGTCATCGTCCATTGTATAGGAGCCTAACTATACTCAGATTACGAGCGACAAAAAGCTAAGTAAGTCATTTTCAATGGGAGCTGGTGACCGAGCTACACATGACACATTGCGTGGCGTGACAGGCGTGTGAATGGTGGCCCTGTGAGGACATCTCAGACTCAGCTTGTCAGACTCAGCTGAACATCCATCAGTGTCAGCTGTACTTTGTCAGCACGCTAATGTTAGCATATTTTAGCCCTATAGTTATGCTGGATGAGTTCCTAAGGTATAGGGAGCAAAGGTAGAGTTAGCATAATTCTAGCATGCTAAACTAACGGCAAAGTACAGTTGAGACTGATGGATGTTGAGCTGACTTTCCTAAATTCCTTCTCATGTCCATATATATATATATATATATATGAATGAGAGAGAGAGAGTGAGAGAGAGAGAGAGAGAGCTTGCTGAGTGCCACACACGGATTGCAACAGACACTCCCTATCTAACTTGACTGAGGTTGAACAAATCTGAATGGGAGAAAACCAAGATGTGACATGGTGATATGTTTCCAAGAAGACTCAAAGGTCTAAATGCTGCCAAAGGTGCTTCTACAAATTATTGACCCAGGGAGTGGAATACTTATTTAAATTAGATAAGTATGTATTTTATTTCCAATACATCTAATAAAAAATAATCTAATATATATATATATATATATATATATATATATATATATATATTTCTTAAGTTTAATCCATTTTTAAGTCAGCACAACACTACAAAATGTGAAAAATGTTAAGGGGGTTGAATACTTTCTGAAGGCACGGTATAAACACAATGTTTCGTTTGTGGAAAGGTCAGTATCCAACCTGAGAGACCAACTGCTATTACCTATGGAAGAAGTAAAACTGCCAGAGAGTACTGAGAGCGGTTGTGTGATGGCATGATGACAGTCATCTTCATATGCTCTATTACCACAACCTTTTTACATATTATGAAAAGTATCACCAAAGCTGTTTATGACTTTACATATCAGATTGAAACGTTTCAGCACCTATATGAAACTTTGTCAAAGAAGAAGATGAATAAACATGACAGAGCTCCATGCTCGGTGAAGGAATCAAGAAGATGGCAATGTCTACAAACATGACTGCAATAACATTAAGATGGCCATGCCTTGAGAGCGACTGCCAGCCTCAGAGAAGAATCTAAGATTAGATACATTATCAGAACAACCTATTATTACTTATCAAATGCATTTGATACTGTTGACCATAATAGGTTGCTCTTTTATCAGTTTGGATGATTTTGCCTATAATTGGTTTTATGCTCACCTCTCTGGAAGAACTCTATTGCTATTGTTGCTGATGGCATTGAGATCAGTAAGGGATTTCCACAAGATCTATCCTTGTTACAATCTTATTGACATTATATATATAAACTAGAAAACATTTCTGAAGATGTGTGCTTGCTTCAGTTCGAATGGTTAAAAACTGAAAGTAGTGTAAATGTAATTACAACTTGTTCACATTTCAGCCATTCATTTCTAAGCCAATAGTCTTTTCGTTATCAACATATTGAAGAATGTAATAATATTTTAAAAAGCACCGGCATATGAAACATTGAAGTCAAAAGTATGAAGGAACTAATAGGCCTCAAATTCAAAGTAAGACTGGAGTCTGATTTCAGATAAGCCTTTAAGTGCTTTATCAATTGTGACATGGGAAGGGGGATGCCCACCGGCCCCTGGGAGTAGGTTGCCAGGCGGTCTTCTGCCAGGGTGATTGCTGCTTCCAGGCTAGTAGGCTGGTGGGCCGGCACCGTCTCCACAAGCTTGTCCACCGAGGTGGTGTCTGGCTACAACCACCGCTTGGCCGCATCATGGAATTGTTGGGTAAAGCTGAATGTCCGGCTGGTGCCCTCATAAACCAGCCACTGTAACTGCCGCCTGTGGGTGTCCCTCAGTTGATGGCTTTCTTCAGAGAGCCATACTTTATTCGATACTTGAACATAAATCAATCACACAATGGTTTCCGGTTGCAGTTCCAATTAGCCTTAATTGGCTGCAGGGAATGTTGGATGCAGGGAGAACCAGCCTGATTCTCTCAACTCATTATCCTCATAAGCAAGTCCAAATTTAGAGAAAAACAAAAGTAGGCTACAGACACACAACTCTCTTTTTCAGGCAATAATCATCTAAATGCCTAGCCCACAAACAGGCAAATAATCCAGGCCACCTTTGCTGAAAACTCAAAAACCTAAACTGATAACTGACCTGGACTGATGACTGACTTGGTTGATCACTGGCGTTCTTAGGCTGGTAACTCCTTACACCATGCCTGTTGGTCAGCGACAGTTGCAAACATTAGATGTTTATCATTAGGTGTTTATTCAGTAATCTGATATACACCATCCATTTTAGGACACTGTTTTCATTCAGACTTGCTTGTCAATTTGTTTGTTCATCTTTGTGATTTTTAACTAGGTTTGTTTGCCTTGCATGTTATACTCAGATCAGTAGCATAGCGGTTAGTGAACAAGACTTGAACAGACGAGATTTGAGGTGAAAAACAAATCTACATTTTAGAGTAGGGTTTAAACATCTCTAGAGATTAAACTTCTTTTGTGCAGCACTTTTTAATGACATGCTCAACTGGTTACGCTACCAGAAAATGAAACAAATGTCACAAATATTAAATATCACATTTAATCCACCAAAAAGTTTCTGGTGGTGCAACTAGTTGAGCACATTGAGTATGATTAATCCTGATGACAGAACAATTGTATGGACGGAATCGCCAATCTGAGGACACACTCATGGCACAGATTACTCCGGAGTCAAGGTTCAAAAGGAAATTATATTTTACTGGTTAAAGCACAACAAAGACAAATCGTAAATGAACTTAACACTGCTCTCCAGCAGCCTCCCTGGCTGCTCGCTCGGTTCAGTCTCTTCTCCCTCATGGACTGCCGATTCCCCCTTTTATGCTCCCATAATCAGCTCCCACCTGGTTGATTGGGATGCGGTCCAGCTGGGGCAAGATGGCCGCCTGGCTATGGCCTGCTGGGGAATGTAGTCCATTCCCCACAGTTTGCTAATGGCAGATGTCAGTCTGCCACATATCCCCCCACTCAGCTCAGAGCTGTAGGGAGATCTGAGCTGCCCTGCAGTGATGAAGAACATCTGGTTCGCCATCACTGCCACGTCTCGGCTGCCTGGACCACCGGGATCAAAAGGCCGCTCCTGGGAACCAAGCAGTTTAGAGTTAGAGTGGCTCTGGCCTCTCTCACCTCTGGTTTTCCAGGTAGGCACTCCACCCTCTGTAACTGCATCCTCCAGCTCAGGGTGGGCTGAAACCTCAGGCGTTGGCTCAGGCTGGGCTGGCTCTGGGGTTTCCACTGCTGCTGGCTTGGGGGCAGCTGCTGGTTCTGCTGTTGGGGTTTCTGTTGACGCCAGCTCTGCTGCCACTGGCCCAGGGGCTGCCACTGCCTCCACCACCACTGTTGCTGGCTCCGTTGGCTTGGGGGCTGGCTCCGCCGTTGGCTCTGCCACTGGTTCCACCACCACTGGCTCTGTTGGCTCGGAGGCTGGCTCCGCTGTTGGCTCCGTTGGCTCTGCCACCACCACCATCGCCGCTGCTGGTTCCGCTGGCTCTGGGGAGGGGGCCCCAACTGCTGGCTCCGCTGGCTCGAGGACTGCCACTACCACCACCGCTGGCTCTGCTGCTGCCGCTGGTACTGTTGGCTCGGGGGCTGGCTCCGCCACTGGCTCCGTGGCTGCCACTGCCACTGGCTCTGTTGCTGCCGCTGCTTGCTTCACCAAGTCTGGAGATGGGGCCACCGCCGCCGGCTCTGCTACGGTCGCCTCCTCGGGCTCGGCTGCTGGCTCCGCTACCGGTGCTGGCTCCTCGGGCTCTGCTACCGGTGCAGGCTCCGCCGGCTCCTCAGGCTCTGCTACGGTTGCCTCCTCGGGCTCGGCTGCTGGCTCCGCTGGCTCTGCTACAGTCGCCTCCTCTGGCTCGGCTGCTGGCCCTGCTACCGGTGCTGGCTCCTTGGGCTCTGGCTCTGCCACCGCCGGCTCCTCGGGCTCTGCTACCGGTGCAGGCTCCGCCAGCCCCACGGGCTCTGCTACGGTCGCCTCCTCGGGCTCGGCTGCTGGCTCTGCTACTGTCGGAGGAAGAAGTCCAAGTCTCAGGCCAGTGATGATGACCGAACCCCCACGCCAACACTTAATACTTCTTCACGATTCTGTAGATGCTGTAGTTACTGGAGTCTAACAGGTTCAAAGAAGTCACTGGAGATGATCAGAGTTCGTTGCAATAGAGCTTTATTCTTCAACAGAGACAAAACCCGAGTTGGTCCCGGAACCAGACTGACGTACAACTGTCTGTGCATGATCTTATAAACCCTAAAAACTGGGTGGAGAATACTGATTTCTACGCCCATTTTTCATTAATTGTAGCTTTGTCAGCAAGAAAATAATGGTGTCCGAACGCCAAATTTGGTCCTATGGGGGGGGGGGGTCTTTGTGGGCATGTAGGCGGTCTCGTTTTACACCATTACGTAACCGTTAACTGGGAATCTTAGGGACTTTCCATTTCACCATTACGTTATGGCCACCTGGACTTCTTGTCTGCGCATGCCCCACCTGGGTTTTTTTAAGGCCTCTGCCACCTGACCTTGGACACCCTTAGTGCAAAAGGGCCTCAGACTGTATTTTTTAAAAACCTTTATGATTACTGTAGGGAAACCGTTAGACTATGTTTTTGAAGCTTTATTGAAACTTTGATTACTTTATGATCTTTTAGGTTACATGCTTAATCAAACATATTCTATATTTATGTAGATTTCACACACACACACACACACACACACACACACACACACACACACACACACACACACACACACACACACACACACACACACACACACACACACACACACACACACACACACACACACACACACCTTATTGTAAAGCATATCATTGTTTAGTACAAAGTATATTATTCACAACACTACCAGTGCTGGCTCCTCAGGCTCTGGCTCTGCCACCGGTGCTGGCTCCTCGGGCTCGGGAGGTGGTGAGGTGCTCCGCTGGAGCAACGCAGCAATCGCTTCCTGCAGGCGGGCCTGGTTCTTGAGCACGGTGGCAAGGGCTTCCTCCATGCTGAGTCTTGCTGGCACTGGTGCTGCCACTGGGGCTGCCGCTGGCTCCGGGGCTGGCGCTGCCACTGGTGCTGCCGCTGGTTCCGGGGCTGGCGCTGCCGCTAGTGCTGGTGCTGCCGCTGGCTCCGAGGCTGGTGCTGGTGCGGGTGGCTCCGCGTCCGGGTCTGGGGCTGGGGCTGCCACTGGCTCCGGGTCTGGGGCTGCCACTGGCTCCGGGTCTGGGGCTGCCGCTGCTGCCACTGGTGCTGCCACTAGTGCTGGTGCTGCCCCTGGTTCCTGGGCTGCCGCCGCTGGCTCCAGGGCTGCCGCTGCTGGCTGCCGCTGCTGGCTCCGCTGGGCCCTTCTTAGTGGCTTTCCTCGGCTTCCCTCTCATCCGGAAGGTTTGCGCCTTCCTCGGATCATGGAAGAAGCAGTGTGTAAGGGCATGGCCCCACCTATCACAGTGGCCACACCACGCAGTCGGTGCCTCCGGACAAGACGGCCACCGATGGTCAGGCTCCCCACAATACTCACAAAATGTCTCGTGCGGGTCATTGTCGCACTGGCATGGCTCTGCTGACGCAAGGGGAAATCTCCCTATCCCCCTCAGGATAAAGAGCTGTGCTCTCATGCATCTCTCCTCCTCAGACCCCACTGCATGGACTGCCGTCCATTTCTTCCACCGTTTCGTGTGGGTCTTCTCCAGGGCTCCTTCGAGCTGGGGAGTGGCCAGGATGTCGTCTCCATCATGGTACCTGAACCAGTCCCAAAGTCCCAGGCACACATGGCATGGAGTGTTCTCTGCGTGCTGATCCGAGTGCCCACATTCTCCACCATATGTGGCACCCTGGGGGAAAAGCCGAGTGCCACATGCCCAATCTGAGGGCACACTCATGGCACAGATTACTCTGGAGTCAAGGTTCAAAAGGAAATTATATTTTACTGGTTAAAGCACAGCAAAGACAAATCGTAAATTAACTTAACACTGCTCTCCAGCAGTCTCCCTGGCTGCTCGCTCGGTTCAGTCTTCTCTTTCTCCTCCTCTCCTCATGGACTGCCGATTCCCCCTTTTTATGCTCCCATAATCAGCTCCCACCTGGTTGATTGGGATGCGGTCCAGCTGGGGCAAGATGGCCACCTGGCTATGGCCTCCTGGGGAATGTAGTCCATTCCCCACAGTTTGCTAATGGCAGATGTCAGTCTGCCACAATATATATATATATATATATTATTATTATTTTTTTAATTATTATTTTTTTTAATATATATATTGTTTTATTTTTTTTCTATTTTTTTTTTCTGGAGGATCATCCATTTCAAGTAGGTGTTGTTTCAACTTGTCTGACAAGTGTCTGACAACATCACGGAAAGGATCGCTACAGAGATAGGCCTTTTTTAACCAGAAACAGAAGTCTCGCTCAAGGGGAAGTCTCGCTCTGAAATCTGAAAGATGAGGTGAGTTGTTGCATGAAGAGGTTAAACAAAGGTTTCTGGTTAAAAAAAAGGTCTATCTATGTAGGGATCCTTTCCGTAATGTTGTCAGACATTTCAGACACAGACACTTTAACAATCTGAGCCTGTCAGTGGCAAAAACAAGCACTTTTAGTGGACATACTTTGATCGGCGCACTTGCCCCTGTGGATTACGTTGCAGCCATAGCAGCCCGTTTCGACTGACGACTGAGGCGATCTACCGGAGCAATTCCAAAACTTTTTGTGCCTATTTTGCGGTATAAATTACGAATTTGCACAAATAGAGCCCAGGTTTAAAAATACCGGAATTCCCCTTTAATATTGGGGAATTCTGGTATTTTTACAAAAAAAATACCGCACAAAAGCAGGACCATGTTCTATTCTCTAAACAAACAAAATTCTATGTGGGTTGCAATGAGATTTGACACCTGTCACTTCAAGGTGCTGCTCACTAACCACTATGCTACAGATTTGAATTCCATATAGGAGGCAAATGGGCCTAGTTAAAAATCACGCACATACCCAAGAACATTTTCATAATAATGACTGGCTATATATTGATTCAACCCAAGTCTGAGTGAGAAGGTTGAAAGTCCAACTGAAAATTAAGCAAGTCAGAATAAGAACAGAAGTAAAGTCTAAAATGGATGTTGTATATTGAATTATTGAATATGAATAAAATGTGAGGATCTGATTTTCATACCCATCTTTTAAAACTGAAATGTTTCCTGATATTTTAAACTGTATTTGTAAATGTTTATCCCTAATCCTTTAATTGTACATAATTCTGCCTGATGATGACAAAGTTGATATTTTCATCCAAAACGTTAGAGTAAATATTTTAATCGTATGTGTTGAAGAGGACTAGCTAAATTCATCAGTAGTCCACTTAGTCCAATCATTCAGTATTTGATCCTGGCATTTCTACCAAAAGGCACCACAGTCTGCAGCAAAAAAAAATACTTTGCTTGTTTTGTTTCTTACACAAATGGATAAAGAAAATACATTCTTCTTCATTCCATAGTCTCTGTCCTGTCATAGGTTCAGACCTGTAGTAGATTTTTGGTTTAATAAGGTAATCCTTCACAAAAAAAATCAGACATATGATGTTTGATACTATATATATAGAACAGAAAGACATGCTACTCTTTCATGTGGAATAGAGTATCATGCCAGTTCCATAGACCCCTTTCCATGTTGGCAAATACCTGAATGCGTGGTGTGTGCAGACTTGTGTCAAAAAGCTAGTTAGTGATTTCTTATTTTATTTGGCAATTACATGATAGTGAAAATATGAGAGTAAGGTTATTTACAAACTTCTACAAGGTAATTATTATTCAATATTTTAGCATGAAACCTGCACCTTTGCTTCACCCAATCCCCAACAGTAAACAGGTAAGCTGCACATGCATGCTTGTGCCATGTCGGTTGAAAAAGAGTCTATAGAGGGGATTTCTAAGGTCAACATTCATGTCAGCACGTCTTCCTCCTCTACCCAGCAGATGCTGCAAATCAACAGTAATTACTGCGATTACATTGAACTCCATTGAACTCCATTGAACTCCATTGAACAGAATTTAAAAAAGAATGGCACCAAAAATCCTGTCTGTTTATTTTAAAGTAAATGGTTCACAATGTAAATACCATATTTACAGTCTGCCCTGTTTGTTTTAGTTGACATGATGACATGACACATCATTTTGTCACTTCCTCAGGACTCATTCTGGGCACAGTAGTGCTGCTACTGCCTTTTTCTATGTCACAGGATGCTTTATTGTTGTATTTGTTGTTGCAGGATCCAAAGGATGGGAACCTGTTGCTGGCTGAGAGGATAATAGTCTACCTGAATGGGATCCAAGTTTTTAGAGAAGATAGCATGGACATATTATATGTCATGAGTACCTTAATGTCTCTTTATTTTGTTTTTGGCATCAAGTATCTGAAAGAGCTTACTTTCATTGAAAACAGTCCATTATCTATTTCCATAAAGAGTGTACAACGCTGTGGGTGATTATTTGTAGATTATTTGTAGCCACCTTTTGTGTTTTTGTTTTTCTTTTTAGCCTCACAAAAAGGGGTGGGGGTTATGGGAATGGGTGGACTTAGAGAGTGAGTTAGAGATTGTGTTTATGAAGCATACTTTCTTTTCATTATTAGATTTCTAAATAAAACAGTGTACTTTCTATTCTATGTACATAGGAATTGTACATGCCTTTGCAGATTTACTAACGTCTAATAATTATATACACAAATTAACTACAGATATATTGTAACAATGGTTAGGTTATGTAATAACAAAAGACCAAAATAATGATCATACACAAAAAAAGAGCCTCTCAGGATTCTAAATGGTTCTAGGTAGAATCATTAGAAGATAAAAGGGTTCTAGGTACAACCCTTCATAGACAATTCTAGGTAGAACCCTAACCCTCTGCCAAGAACCCTTTTTGGAACCTTTGTGCATGAGCTATGCCCTCATCATAATGTAAACTCATGTAGGCCAAAAAAAGAAATAGCTTGTGGGGTAGGTTTTATTGTAAAGTTCAATAAACAAACTTTTGGTATAATTTATAAATATTTATAATTATATATAATTTCCCCCTGAAATGTAACATACAATAGCCTACAATTCAACATATTTTGACAGATCAGGATATTTTGTGCTTGCGGGTGCATGTGTTCCAACACATATGCATGTCCTGAGTAGCATAACGCCCATATCAAACAAAAGGAGTCTGTGACCAGCCTAGGAATGCCAGTCACCAGTCAAGCCAGTTGCCAATCCAGTTGGGTTACCAGCCTAGGTATGCTAGTTTACAGCCTAGGAATGCTAGTAGTGACAAGCCAAGTCAGTTGCCAATCCAGTGGGTTACCAGCCTAGGTATGTGAGTTGCCAGCCTTGGCGAATCAATAGCTTAACTAGGAGAGAAGATAGCTTAGCTAGGAGAGTGGATAGCTAGCCTAGGAGAGTAGATAGCTAGACCAGTAGGCCAGTAATATAGCTCCTTTCCTGCCTTCCCTCTACATTCAGGCATGCAAGCCATTAGCAGGATTGCAGGCTGCCAGCTTTCCTCTGGCAGCTTTATGTTATTTCTACTTTAATGTAATTAGTGAATGAGTTAACTGCAGGGACTGGCTGAGCTGTGTACATATATATGTGTCACATTTCCCAGAATCCCCCCCCCGGGATCAATGAAGTATCTATCAGGGTGACAAAACAGAATTCTCCACTGGTACAGATTTGTATTGTACTGCATCTACTATTGTCTTTCATCAATATTGTGCTTTAATACTCACTACTATACTGGTCATTGTACCTGTAGCTCAGTGCTGTATTTTATGTGTGGTGCTATTTGCATTTGTTTTAAATGTAAATGTAAATTGTTTACTACAGTGAATCCAAGGGCAAATTTCCAGAAATGGATAATAAAGTATGTACACTATATGGCCAAATGTCAGTGGACACCCCTACTAATTAATGAGTTCAGGTGTTTCAGCCACACTCATTGCTAACAGGTGCATAAAATCCAGCACATAGCCATGAAATACAATTTAGAATGGGTCGTAAAGAGCTCAGTGACTTTAAACGTGGCACCGTCATAGGATGCCACCTTTGCCGCAAGTTAATTCGTGAAATTTCTGCCCTCCTAGATGTGCCCCGGTCAAATGTAAGTGCTATTATTGTGAAGTGGAAGTGCCTAGGAGCAACAACAGCTCAGCCATGACGTGGTAGACCACACAATCTCACAATCTCGCAGAGTGCTGAAGCGCGTAGTGTGGAAAAATCGCCAATCATCTGTTGCAGCACTCACTACAGAGTTCCAAACTGCCTCTGGAATCAACATCAGCACAAGAACTGTGCATCGGGAGCTTCATGAAATGGGTTTCCATGGCCGAGCACCTGCACGCAAGCCTCACATCACCATGTGCAATGCCAAGCGTCGGCTGGAGTGGTGTAAAGCACAGCGCAACTGGAGCAGTGGAAACGTGTTCTTTGGAGTGATGCTTCACTATCTGGCAGTCTGACGGACGAATCTGGGTTTGGCGGAGATGCCAGGAGAACGCTACCTACCGGAATGCATAGTGCCTACTGTGAAGTTTGGTGGAGGAGGGATAATGGTCTGGGGCTGTTTTTCAGGGTTTAGGCTTGGCCCCTTAGTTCCAGTGAAGGGTAATCTTAACGCTACACGATAAGAAGACTTCTTAGCCAATTGGGCGCTTCCAACTTTGTGGCAACAGTTTGGGGAAGGCCCTTTGCTGTTCCAGCATGACTGTGTTGCAATGTCACGGGTTGGACCCAAATGCAGAGCCGAACTCAGAGTAAGGGAAAATAATGATTTATTGAGGGAAGGACCCGGGGGGTAGGCTGGAGTGGAGGCAGGGGAAGGAGCAGGAGGCGGAAGCAGGGTGAAGCCGGGGAAACCGATGATGGATGCGAGTGCAAGGCAAGCAGGTGGTGAACAGGCAGGTAGACAGAGAGACGAGATGATGGGCTGGATTGCAGGCAATGATCCTGAGGCAGAGGAGAGTAAGGTTAGCGAGACGCAGAGAAATAAGGGATAACTAGAACACACAATTCTAGGAGCCGGAGACGAGGAATACCACAGTGGCTGAATCAACGATCTGGCGATGAGTGGGAGGAAAGCCGGGGTTTTAGTACTGGTGGTGATGAGTAGATGGATGGCAGGTGTGCGGGGTAGAACAGGTGAGCGGGAGAAGGTGATGAGCCGAGGAGGAGCCGGAGTCTGAAGCCACGCCCGCCAACACAAACACACAGACAGACAGAGACAGACCGGTAGAGACACACGGGGAACACTGGAGGCACGGCCGAGACCGTGACAGACTGTGCCCCTGTGCACAAAGTGAGGTCCATAAAGACATGGTTAGACGGGTTTGGTGTGGAGGAACTCGATTGACAGAGCGCAGCCATTGAAAGGCACGTCTGGAGCAGAGTTTGGGGTTAAGTGCCTTGCTCAAGGGCACTTCGGCAGTGTTGGTGGGCACCGTAGCTGTGACACCAGTCATTTTTTTCAATCACCAGCTCACAGCTGGAATACATCCTTTTGGTAGAACCAACGACCCTCCAGTGATGGGTCAGCCTCTCTAACCGCTAGGCCAACCTGCCGGCCCTAGCGTATGTATGTATGACATTTGTGGCAGTAGGTCCTGCAATTTGTAAATGCAATCTCCAGAATTCAAACAGTTACCATTTGCTGCCATTTGGGGGCGCCAACGTACAGAGTTGCCTGGTGCTGCTTCAGAGACAGATAGATGCAGATTCTCATGTCATAGGATGAGTACTAGATGGAAAATGATAGTTCAAATTACTTTGAAAATTAAATTGTGACAGGATTGGTCTTCTAAATATGTTTTTCTGTTGAAGTAAGAAGGCCTGTACACGTGGTAGTAATGTTATTCCCCAACCCCAACCCTACACACTCAAATGTTTAATTTGCATCTTAACTTATACTTTAATTTAAATTTAATTTAAACTATACAACAATACTCTTTTTTTGCTTATAACTAAGCAAACATTTATACATTTATATTCCAGTCAAATATCGGGTGTATAAATGCAGTAAAAGAATGAAATGCAGAATGAATGAAATGCAGTAAAAAACCCTATTTTCTATTGTCTTTTATAATGGTCTCCAGCAGAGCCCTACTTTACAAAAACACAAAACACAAAATATTACATCAAGTGAAATAATAGATAGTTGAAAATATGCTTAACATTTAAATAATGTACACAGCACCACGCATTATAGACTAGTTTTAGTTCTGAAACCAAAGCAATGAAAAGCAGTAGTATTTTGACTACAGCAGTTGACCTAATGCACAATGGTGTAGTAGTTGGAGAAGAGTTCCTCCCCTGCTCTGATGTTTCTGAGCGATACAAGGACAACACACCGTAAAGGCCTGTAAAGGAGACAAAGATAACATGAACCCATACAAACTGATACCAATTTGTGAGTGGAATGTTCCTTCAGTATTTCACCTCTGTGCATCATGGCTGTAGTTTACATTAGGAAGGTATTGGCGGAGTTCGAGGGGAAATGCATCGGGCACATCATATTCCTGATAGGACACGTTAGCAGACACCTCTGCAATGGTGCAAAATAAGGATGGAGAAATCTGGTTATTATGTGTGACAAGACATTTTCACTGTATCAGATAGCTCTTGACAAAAATTTCAATTGAAGTAATACTACCCTGACCCTTCCTCTTAGCTCTTGTTTATTTGCTTCACTTATTTGTCTCATTTGTTTAAATAAAAAGTAGGTAGCTAACTTATTGCACTTTTACCTTAGCACTGGTTATGCTCTTAGATGCTTGTTTAGGAAGGAAATGGACTTTTGATTTCTAGTGACTAGTAGTTGTCGTGCCTACCTACGTTGAATGCACTTATTGTAAGTCGCCTTGGATAAAAGCATCTGCTAAATGACTGTAATGTAAAGAACAGAAACTCCAGAAACAAATGAAAATGCAGCCTTGTCATAGGGTGCTACACTGTTTCGTAGGTGTGTGATGCTTGACAAACTGTAATGGGAGGCCTACGTTGCAGCCACAACGGGCACCTCTAGATTTCCAAAATCTGCCAAATCAGACCATTCTCCATCGAGGACTCTGCCCACCTCCAATACCATCGGGGTGACGGTGACTTTTTTCTGGGTTGGGCTACTGAGATACGCCATTCAATTCCTATAACTCATCCAGAATGCTGCAGTGCTTCTTGTCAACATTATCCCATGTCATCCCCCTCCTGCACTTCATTGTTTTACTGTAGCTGCTTGCATCAAATTCAAAACCCTGGTGCTGGTATAAAGGGACACTAAGGTAAATGACTTTCCCACCCAAATCAGTATTACTGATTCACATTCACTCACTAATTTCCAGAATGAATTGAAACACTTGAATGAATGAATTTGGCTAGCTTTTGCATCTTCATGAAAAATAATAATAAGGCAGTTGTAAGAGTGTGACCTGATTGTCTAAACATGTATTGGTAAGCATATAACACATCCTTGTATGGTCAAACAAACCGTTGATGTACCGTTGGAGCAGTTGTTCACATACTGACCCACCGCCAGAGGGTTTTGTGGATTGGTTGTCAACCAACTGATGTCACTCAACCTGAAAGGACCTATCTGGTCCCTTCCACTGCACGACCTGTCAAATATATATATGCTTCAGTAAATTACTTTGTATGTGAATTTGCATGGCTGGAATATCAGCATAACATCATTCTTAAAGCAAGGTTCATTCATACAAGGGCAAAAAAGTTGATTGTTCAGCCAAAGGATATTCTGTGGTTCCACAGCATTATCTTACTTGTACACTATTTTGGAGATGCCTTTATCATTTCCATCAATCAAGACGCCATCAATGCACCGAAACACGAAAGGGTTTCTGATGGACTGGAAGAGCATAGGCTCATAAACCTGATAAATTGTGCCTTTGAGAAGAGAACATTAAGAACAATAACAAAGACACAAAGTAAAATTTAAGATAAATTGTTGGTAACTCTTTATATGTGTTAGGTTCTTGAAATATACCTGGATACATAGCAACTGTAGTTCCTTTAGGTACAAAACCCCTGGTAACAAAGACTCCAATTCCAGCAAATGGCAATGAACTAGGCCTCCGCTCAATACAGAATCCCCTAGATTGTAACATGGCATCAAGTCTGCCCACTGGTCTTCCTATTACAGAAAGAGGCAGAGAAGACAATATACAATGAGAATCTGTCAGCACTTAGAAGCTTTCATGAAACACCACAGCTTTGAAGTAGAAGAGCCATAGTAGGAAGTAGGAAGAGGGAGTCCCCATGCACCGAGTGGATTTCTAAATGAAAACCCTGAAGGTGTCTAGTAAACAAATTTGGATGTTCTCATTGCGAAAAAAATGTCTGAAGGGGTTTGTTTTGTGGGCATTCTGATTTTTGTCACGCACATGTCAAGATAATAATATAAGAACCTTATATTGAAGCATATTCAAGCATGAATTAGTTTATTTTCTGATTATTGCGGCCCAAAATGAATTTGCAGCCGCTTTTATACAAAATTGCAACGCAATTAGCACAATTTTTCGTGTTATCTTGTGGTAAAACAGCAGGAATGGATGACATTTTTTTAAAGTAGTAGAGTAATCATAACACATTAATACCTCCTAATACCTCCTGAAAACATTTTTTTTACTAAACATGATCTCTGTCTAGTGCCTTTCTTTTTCGTTCATTCCTTTTTAATCTTTGTTTTCTTTACATTAGTTTTTGTCTGTTTTCTTCCCTTTAGGCTGCAATGCAGCATATCTACAACTTGTCATTACATCATTAGTTGACCAATCATGGACCCGTCCCGCTGTAATCTCCCTATCAGGCGTGTCAAGTCTGTCAGTGCTGTCAATTTGATAGAGAGAAAAGGAGAGAGAGGTCTGGACCGGAGAACGCACATCTAATTAGTCACCGGCGGCGGCAGCCTGAGACGGCCATTGATGAGATGTGAACTTACTTGACTCCTCAGATTATTTCTAGCGAAGGTAATGATGGGTTTCATGTGGAATGGGATAACCGGAACAAAATCACCACCAATGTCCATGGACCCAACATCGTGAATGGCGCAGGTGGCATCATGATTCAAGGCTTCAAGAGCACACAGGAATGGACTCTGCCTCTTTGTGCCCGGGCACAGAATTGGTCACTCAAGGTGGATACCCCAAGAACTCTGCCCCCTCTGCATATTTCCAGCTGCAGCTCCAGGTCTGGGGGAGCAAACCTGCAGCTTTGCGACTCGAGAAGTGTGGTATAGCGATTGTTATTTTAGAAGGGAAAGCACATCATCTGGACTCCAATATAAGGTTCAATGGTTGTGGATATATTTGATAGTCAAAAATCTAAATGGCAACAAAACGAACCCCTTCGGACATTGTTTTCACAATGGGAACATCCAAATTTGTTTACTAGACACCTTCAGGGTGTCAGAAATCCACCGGGTGCATGGGGATCCCCTCTTTCTTTTTCTCGGGCCCCAAGCTATAGTCAAAGCACATTCTATGAATTCTGTATAGGACCACAATATCCATATGAGAAGCAGATATTTAACCTAACCTCCATATGTCTCCTCTGTATTGGTTGCTTTTCTGAGATAGTGAGTTTGGGCTGCATGCGCATTCAGACTAAGGGCCTCTCCATGCCTTGCCATGTCTGTCCTGTGCAGGACTCTGAAGAGCTCCAGCAGGCTCTGTGATACCTCCTCATCCATGGCCAGCTTGTCTTTGGAGTGCTCTGTTACTTGGCGAAGTGTCCTACAACAAGCAGAACAGAGAACAGATTTAGGCCATGGTAGGTATAGTATAGCAATTAACTAACAATTAACATTCAAAAATAAGGGGGGGGAAAAAAGCATTTGTGTGTTGTGCTTTCAGCACTTCCCATGTTAATTTCAATAAAGACCCACATTTATTCACTCTCACTGCCTATATTTAATTGAACAGAATTCCACTGTTAAGAGCCTTGGTGAGCTGTGTTCCAGACTAGGACCTCTCATCAAGCAGGACTGAAGTGGACTGAATGCCTTTTGTTCATTGCTCGATTCTTGCAGACACTACAGTGTAGAAAATCCCAGGAGATTGGCTGTTGGATGTTTGGCCACCAACCATCATGCCACATTCAAAGTTGCTTAAATCAGCATCTTGCTTATTCTAACATTTAGTGGAACAGTAACTCTCCATCCTGTCTGCATGCTTTATACTTACGCATTATTTACACATGACTCAGTGTCTACAGGAGTGAGCTGTTTGCATAATTTGAAGTGTATCTAATAAAGTGACCATTAAGGGTATTTCCAATAAGATGTACTATTTTGGCTGCTAGGGACAACTCTATTATAAACAGCTGACACGGAAACAACCATTTCAGAATATGTTTAAAAAATGAAGGCCATTTTTAATTAATGTTATTCTTTAAGTAAAGCTATGTGGGGGAAAATTTACCATTACAGCATAAATCAACATTCTAGGAGTCTGAGCATTATTTGTGTGTGGCAGACCAGGGGAGGTGTGGGATGGATGCAGGAGAGCTGGTGGGCTGGTTCTCCCGATGCAATTAAGGCTGATGGGCTAACTGCAGTCTGGAACCTTTTTTAAATGTGTGCTTGTCTTTTAGTTGGAGGAGAAAGGAGCGGAGAGATAGCACTAGACCGGCAGCAGGCACGCCTGAGGGGCTCAGCTGAAAAGCTGTCCTGCTAGCTTTGGAGCGGAAAAGCTGACCTGGTAGGACTAGGACTAGCAGGAGCCGTGCCGACTGAAGAGGCTGAGCTGGAAAGCAGCAGCATCTGCTCATTTTATATGTTGTGTTTACAAATAAAACAGTGTGCCGGTTATAGAGATCAAACAGTGTCAAAAGGAGACACAAACAAATGCCACACAACTCGTGCATAAAACACAATGCAAAAAAATGCAGTGATTTGTATTCGTAAAATATAAACTGTAAATATGCAACAATATTTGTGAATAAATGCCATATTTCACCAGGCCCAGTTTTGTTGTCCAAAAAATGTCAGATTCATAGAAAGCATTGTGAAATCAAATCACATTTATTTGTATAGCCCTTAATCACTGTTACAGTCTCTAAGGGCTTCACAGTGCCCAACATGTGAAATAGTAAATGGTTAGTACATGACATCCCCCAGCCTTGGACCCTCAACAGAGGACAAGGAAAAACATTAAAAAAAAAAAACTTTTAGGGAAAAATTGAAAGAAACCATAGGAGGGGCTACTCAGAGAGGGATCCCCCTACCAGGACGGTTGGGCGTGCAATAGATTTGGGCAAGCAGCGTATACACAATGCATAAAAGTTTATTATGGTGGGACATCCAGATCTGATGTGGGGCATCACAGCAAACGGCAGCTCAGTCAGTGTCAGGGGACCACGCAGGCGCCAACACTTCCCAGATAGGAGAACGCAAACGCCCGCTCAGTCAGCATTGTCCTGGGAGTGGGGGACCACGCAGACGCCAACTCTGCTGAGCTGCAGCCTGGAACAGATAGGAGACACAGCCACACACACACCCATACACGCACTCTCACTCACACAGACAAACATGACCAGCGTCAGTGGACAGAAACAGGTAGACCAGGAGAATAGGACATGTAGGCAGGATGCTAGTATCCATCAGCAGGAACCTGAGCTAGGATGAGCTAACTGGTCTAGCCTTACTCTGAGAAGAGACTGAGCCACTCCCTCAAGGCTGGTCAAATAAATGGGTTTTTAGCCTTGACTTAAAGACTTTGATAGAGCCTGCCTCTCTGATTGAGGCAGGCAGACTGTTCCAGAGATAGGGAGCCCGGTAAGAAAAGGCTCTGTTACCTGCAGTTTTCTTTTTGACTGCTGGGATAGACAGGTAGCCTGCATCCTGTGATCTGAGGGCGCGCAGCGGTTTAGATGGTTTAATCACATCTGATAAGTAGGACGGTGCCATCCCATGTAATGATTTATATGTAAGTAAAAGCACCTTGAAGTCACACCTGGCCTGAATTGGTAGCCAGTAGAATGAGGATAGGATGGGCGTTATATGTTCGAATTTCCTAGTTTTGGTCAGCATTCTGGCAGCAGTATTCTGGACCAGTTGTAGTTTTTTATTGCACCCAGTAGGTAAGTAAGTAAGTCTGATTTTTGCAATGTTTCTGAGTTGAAAGAAACCAATTTGTTGACATGGTGTTCGAATTTCAATTGAGGGTCAAATATAATGACAAGATTCCTAGAGTTTGGTTTGACATTGGGGGCAAGTGGGCCAATACACTGAAGAATGCCATTAGTACTATGTTCAGGGCCGATAATAAGAAGCTCAGTTTTGTCAGAATTTAATTGAAGAAAGTTGAGTGACATCCAGTCCTTTATAGCGGCTAAACAGTTGTGGAGAGTGGCTAGGTTGCTGAAGTCATCTGGCTTTACTGATAAATATAGCTGAGTATCATCCGCGTAACAATGGTAGTATATACAACCAAAGCGACTGATTAACTGGCCCAAGGTAAGCATATACAGTGAAAAAAGAATAGGGCCTGGGGCACCCCATACAACAGCGGCGCAGATGAGGACACATAGTTACCCATAGAGACCGAAAAACGTCTATTTGACAGATATGACACAAACCACTCTAAGGCCTTCCCTGAGATACCAACCCATGTATTTAGTCTATTAATGAGGATGGTATGATCAAGGCAGCGCTCAAGTCGAGTAAAACCAAGATGGAGTGTTCCCCCGTATCAGCGTGCACAAGGATGTAATTCGTGACTGTTAACAGAGCAGTTTCAGTACTATGTTTATGGTGAAAGCCTGATTGAAATTTATCAAAAATGTTATTCCCTTCAACAACTTGAAGGAGCTGCTCAGCGACAAGTTTTTCCAGTATTTTGGAAATGAAAGGTAATTTAGAAATCGGTCTAAAATTGTTCAAGGCCGGGTTTTTTTAAAAAAAAGGGGCTGGACACTAGCTGTCTTAAATTGATCGGGGACATACCCAGAGGTGAGGGACAGGTTTATAATGGTGAGTACAGCAGGGCCAATGACAGGTAGGACCTCTTTAAAGAATTTGGAGGGTAAAATATCAAGTTGGCAGGAGGACAGGCGCAGATGTGAAATTGTCTCTATGAGGTTGTGCATGGTAATGGGGGCAAATTGGGTTAGTAAATTTAAAACACTACTAGATAGATCTGACAAGGAGGATGGGGGCACAATGTTGGATCTGATTCTGTTGATGTTGTTGACAAAAAGAATTATAAATACATTTCACAATCTTCAATTGAGGTGGCAGAGATAGCAGCGGGAGCAAGTTGTACAAGCTGGTTGATTGTGCTGAATAGAGCTCGGGATTGTGTTTATTAGTGGTAATTAAGTCTGAGAAGTAAGCTGTTCTTGCATCCTTGATTTTCTGATTGTCAAAAGTTCTTTCATGTGTAGAAAATGCACATTCAGTTTGCGCTCAGCCCTCCTGCATTCTTGCTTAAAGCTACGGATAGCATCATTTATCCAGGGGGATGATTTGGTGGCTGCCACTGACCTGGTTGTAATAGGTGCAGTGGCATCTATCGCCAAGGAACACTGGTTATTGAACACTGATCATTAATGCTACAGGGTTGAATTGTGCTATTATATAAATCAGCGAAGATAGATGAGAACTTTGAAGCAGATTGGTTATTAAAAATGCTTCTGAGTTGGAGAAGTTGCCTGGATGCAGGAGTCAAATAGAACACATTTATGATCAGAGACAAGGTCTAACAATGAGGTTAAAGACCTAGAGTAAATACGAGGCCATGGGTGTGGCCTCGGTTATGAGTCGAACCAGAGACATGCTGCACCAGATTGAATGAATCAGTAATGTTTAGGAATTCCCTGGCATAATGGTTAGATGGGTCATCGATATAGATATTAAAGTCACCTACAATAATAATTATATCGTAATTGAGGACAGTGGAGGATAGTAATTCTGAAAATTCTGCTAAAAAGCTATTGTTTGGTTTGGGGGGGGGGGGGGGGGGGGGGGGGGTGGGGGTGGGCAGTAGATTGAAATACACAGACTGGGTTTTGACAGTTGACTTTGAACATGAGCATCTCAAAGCTCTGAAAGTTATCAACAGCTATGTGTTTACAGTTAAAATGGTTGCTGTAGGCAACAGCAAGGCCCCCACCACGGCCAGTGCACCTAGGGGAGTTCAAATAACTGTAGTCGGGAGGGCAGTGTTCAACTAAATGGCAGCAGTCCCCAGTCTTTAGCCAGGTCTCAGTCAACATTAAGAAATCCAAATTATGGGATGTGATCAAATCATTCAGGATGAAGGTTTTGTTTGACAGAGACCTAGCGTTGAATAGAGCAAATTTAGCTGGAGTGATGGGTTGCACAAACTGCTTACGACTGTAGGTAATATGGATCAAGTTACTACTATTGGCTGTAGTTGTGTGAACAGGGACACATTTCTTAGGCCTAAAGTTTGTGATGACGGGAATCAGTGAGACCAGGTTAACAGATGGACTACAGTCAGGGCTCCAAACTGCAGACAAGCATTTAACATTACTGTTCGGTATAGTTGCACTATTTACACAGTATGTGGCATTTACATTGGCAGGAATGTCACACCTAAGAGCACAGTTATTGATCTCATGGAATGGACTCACCCCATGTCAGTTGCAAAAGGTTTTGCATGATTTCAGCGTCAGTCTCATGTTGTTAGCTAGCATACGAGAGCCAGTCCAGTTTGGGTGAAGATCATCATGCCTAAATAGCATGGGTCTGTCCAGAAATGTAGTGAAATTGTCCTCGAACAGAATTCCCAGTGATCTGCAGTAGCCTTTTAGCCAGATGTAAAGGTTGAGTATGCGGCTGAACTTTACGTCACCCCAGCAAGGAGAGGGCTTAGGGCTGGAGATGATACATTGAGTCCTTGAGTCCAAGAGAGTGTTGATGAGGCTCATAAAGTCCGGTTTCAGTATTTCTGACTGCTGTGCTTTGATGTCATCGGAGCCAACGTGAAGAATGACAGTTGCGGCTGAAGGATGTTGTTCTAGGATTGAAGGGAGCTCAGATTTAATGTCCAGAACGCGAGCACGAGGGAAGCAGAGGGTTTGGGCTTTAGGGAGGGCCACATGTTGCACCATAGATGAGCCCACAACGAGCATGGCAGTAGGGACAGGGAGAGAAGAGGACAGAGGAGGGGGGTTCTCAGACGAAAGCTGTCTCCTAGTAGGTGTTCCTCCCGGGAAAGGGCTGTCCGCACCGAGACCTGGCCATCACCATTGATAATGCTGTGGTGACGTCAACTCGGACTGCGAGGAATCTGGGTGTGACCCTGGACGACCAACTGTCGTTCTCGGCAAACATCGCATCAGTGACACGCTCCTGCAGATTCCTCCTCTACAACAGGGGATTCGCCCCTTCCTCACTGACAAGGCAGCGCAGGTGCTCATCCAGGCTCTTGTCATCTCCCGCCTGGACTACTGCAACTCCCTCCTTGCTGGTGCCCCGGCGTCTGCCATCAGACCTCTGGAGCTTGTTCAGAAAGCTGCAGCTCGTCTGGTGTTCAACCGTCCCAAGTTCTCCCATAAAACTACCCTTCTCCGTTCTCTACACTGACTCCCTGTAGCAGCTCGCATCCAGTTCAAGACCCTGGTGCTAGCCTATAGGGCAGTGAAAGAAACAGCTCCTTCTTACCTCCAGGCTATGGTCAAGCCTTACACCCCCGTCCGACCACTTCGCTCTGCTGCCTCGAGGCAACTGGTTGCCCCATCGCTCAGAGGCCCCTACGGCCGATCTACATGGTCACAGCTTTTCTCTGTCCTGGCCCCACAGTGGTGGAATGAACTCCCTCCCCACTGATGTCAGGACAGCAGCCACAGGCTGAAAACCCACCTCTTCAAGAAACACTACCCTGACCCTTCCTCTTAGCACTTGCCTATTTGTCTTCACTTATTTGTCTGAGCTCTTGTTTATTTGATTCACTTATTTGTCTTAGCTCTTGTTTATTTGATTTACTTATTTGGCTCATTTGTTTAATTAAAAAGTAGGTAGCCAACTTATTGCACTTTTACCTTAGCACTGGTTATGCTCTTAGATGCTTGTTTAGGAAGGAAATGCACTTATGATTTCTGGTGACTAGTAGTTCTCTTGCCTACCTATGTTGAATGCACTTATTGTAAGTCGCTTTAGATAAAAGCGTCTGCTAAATGACTCTAATGTAATGTATGTAAATTTGGGTGTCATCGGCGTAACAGTGGAAGTTAATGCCAAATTTGCGAATGATGTCACAGAGTGGTAACATACAGTATATATACAGAATACTAGTGGTCCTAGGACAGAGCCTTGTGGCACACCAAAGTCAATATTGCAACACTGAGGTCATGTTGTAAAAGACGCGGTGTGATCTATCAAGGAGATAGGACCTAAACCAAGAAAGTGCTGATCCCCGGATACCAATATAATTTTCAAGACTGTTCAAGATTACCATATGATCAACGGCCTAATACTGCTAATACTTGTTAATGGAAAAGCATTTATTATCCTATGGACAGTAGGTGACAGGGCAGCGCTGTGGTTTCGCAAAGGGACTTTGGAAAGAGAAGCCATACACTTACCTCCATTTCTCCTGTTTCTACAGGTTTGCCCTTTGAATATTGCACAAAAATGAATAAATTGGTTAGCTATTTATTGTTGTCCAAATGGGTCCATTCTGTCATAGTTGTAGTATTGAAGGATTTGAACTGAAAGAGTGAATGTCTAGTAGAGGAAATACCGGCATTTCTTGTTTCTTGTTTTGTGATGATACAGCAGGCTGACAATAAATATCCGTAAGATCGTTATTGTAAAATAACGTTAGCCTTGGGTTCGCCATTGGTGTGCCTGTTTAAAATGTTGATTAAAAACGTTGCTGTCTGTTGATACTTTGATCTTTTGACTAGAGCTCAAACAAATTTTTGTCGTAACAGCTGACTTGACGTGACTCTAGATACCACATATACTATAAATCATATACTGATGCGATTAATACCATGTTGTGTTGACTGCTACTATTCCTGGCTCATCCACGGCCTGGTAACTGGTGAATTGACTTGCATCAATCCGTCCATTCGTGTTAACGTTACATGCACTTGGATTGTTTAACTGTTAGCTAGTAGACTAACGTTATCTTATAATGGACACAAGCTAACATTAGCTAACTTTACATTAGCGATAGTTTTTCAACATTCGGTCTAAGTTGAACGCCACATGAATATGATGGCTTTGTATTAATAATAGTTACCTAGTTATTAACTTTGGCGGTTATTACATTGATTGATTGATGTGAACATGTTACAAAACTTATTAGCCTATTCTTTTGCTAATGGCAACTTACCTCTGAAAACGTCCATGTTTGGAACTAGCGGTCTCAGGAGGGAGGACTGCACTTGGACCCTTGTCGAAAGATGATTAGCCGAATTAAACTGGTTCAGGCGGCGTATTGGTGAAATTTGTTTTTGATTGACAGACGATTGTAAGCCTCTGATTGGCCAAATTAAAAAAATATTGACAGTTGCCACGCCCATTCCCCGCCCCTCTCAAGTCTCCGGTCTGCAGAGATACCCTACTCCATGCTGCTCAAGGTAAACAAATAAGCTTGACGCAGTAATTTACCATAACCATGGCGGCCGTTCCAGAATTTACATTGAGACCGTACATGTTTGAGCCGGAGTCTGACCCAGAATGGGAAGAGGCAACTGAGGCGGTTCCACTTAGTTTCTACAATATAACAATTCCGTGTAATATTGTACTTTCGTGCGTTGTGTTTGTGTGTATGTGGGTGTGTGAGCGACGCTCTCTGCTGTAGCTGGTCTGTTTATGGCTCATGTCCATTAGCTTATGTCCAAACGCGATTGTACTAATGGTGGCTAAAGTTTACCGAGCCGGACACGTTCGACAGACTTATAAAACAGACACTGGTCCCAACAAATAACTTTAAGATGAGCCCTGACTCCAACAAATAACTTTAAAAGATGTGTCCTGACTCCAGCTTTAGTTTTAGCAATAGAAGTCATTCAAGTCATTCTAGTTTACATTTGTAACGTAATTCGGTTGATTTGAGCTCAATATTACGAGAGATAGAAGTCTTTACTAGCATGCGGTACTAGACTACTAACGTTCACGTTCAGTGATATGTGCCATTTCTCTTCACTAATGGCACTGTAGTAGTTGATGTAGGTCATCTTTCGATGCTTGTAACATTCTGAGACTTGCCATACAAACATGAGTGCACTGGAACACATTTAGATTGGAAGTTGGGAATACCGACTCGGAATTATCGACTTCCGAGTACAATGGAATGCACCATAAGCAACGGCTTATGGTGAGACGAGGTAATTTTGCATTTTGAGACGAGGTAAATGGGAGTGGTTATTCACCTGGGGGTGGGCATGCTCTGAGAGGGGTTGGATTATGCTAAGAGGGTCCATTATGACGTCTAAACGGGCGACTTTTCAAAACGGCCTGTTTTTTGAAAAAGGAAACTACAGAAAAGGGGGGGGACTTCCAGATTTCACTTTTTCTCAGCTACTTAGGTCAATTGTAACACGTGGAACATGTATAATATGTCCCCTTTAAGATTGCAGTAACATGGTTTTGAATACCATTGTGCAGGGTCAAGAATGCATTTGAGTTTGTTTCAAACGGAGGAATGTGTGAATGTGTGAAGGTCAAATTATAATATTTTTATTTTGAATATCTTTATATGGAATTCATACTTGATAGTTTTATATAGATTTTAGTTTTGCATATATTTTATTTTGATTTACAGTGGATTTCATTTTGATACAGAGCATGTTTTACACCACATGGTTTACACATGGAGAAAACAAGACTGTTTAAAACAGTCCATAAGAAAATGTACAAAAGCCAGACTGCATGTTTTTAAGAAAAGGTTTAATAAAAAACACGAGAAGATTCAGAAAGAAAAGCCACACAGTTGTCTGTCTCTTCATTTCTCCTGTTTTCTGAAGGACACATTAATCTGTTTATGGCCGCTCACAACCTGAGACCACACATGTACTACTTGGTTACTAGGGTGTTTCTAGGTGAATGCTAAAACGTTCAGGTAAATAAATACTGTATTTAAAACATTCACTCACTGTAAAAGGAGACAAGTACCCGTTGCCTTGGTTTACATCACGTTAGCATTTGTCACAGAAACTGGACGCTATCTTGGCTTGACGCAAACTAGATCCTGACTGGCTTTAATGTAACAGCATCTAATTGGCTGAGTGGAACTGGGATATAAGCAAATTATACGTTTAGGGTTTGTTTTAAGTTTTCAATGTAAAAGAATCTGAACTTGTGCACCTGTGAAACAGTCTTTCCCTGGACCCCATGACACGTGTAGGTTACACTTAATTTATCCCTTTTCTTTCATATAGAGAGACGATAAACTGTGACGCTAAACTCCATTCAACAGTCTCGCAATGTTGTGCCTTGTTTATCGGAAAAGGTACATACCCCAACATATGACTCAAGACCTTTTCTGAATCTTTAGGAACCATTCCTCAATTCAGCATACATGTTATCCACAAAGCAGCAACGTTTTTCAATAACATTTCAACTTTTAGGATTAGTACGAATTACTAGCTGTCCACATATGTACTTTTGCCAAGGCCACATTCATTTGCCAGATTTTTGAACGCATGACGTTCTCTACACATAAAAGGGAACAGCACATATCAAGACTGAGTTTCTGATCTGTACATACTTCTGTATATTCTCCAGATATGAGTAGGCATATACGTATATCTGGACACATTTCTGTACTCCATTCACTTCTTTTCTTTTTCATGTTCCTGATTCCTCATATCCGGAATCTTTTATAAAGTGGACAGCTTGTAAGGCACACATCCACACTATTGTGTTTATGTTATAGCTGTACACTTCTACACACTTTCTGTCCACTTGCATGGCCTTTTGTAGACCTGCCAATGTGAACACTATGCACATTTGCAGATCATGTATATTTGCTGAAAATTGACATTTGTTTTCTGCTTATTTCCATGTTGTCTCTCATTTGTACATATTGTACACATCTACATATTTTTGTAATTTCTCACTTATTTCACGCTGGCAAGTTGAATAACCCCATTTGTTCTATTCTTATTTTATTCTATGTTTCTTTTTCCCAGGAGGGGATAATTTATGTTTAATCTAATCTGATCATTTCAAACTACAGGTGAGAATATAACATTAAAGAGCTCAGTTTCTTTTGATTGCATAAAATTACCTTTGCTTGCCACAGAATCATAGGACTGGAATAAGGATTTGGCCTTTGGATTGTTAGGGTAATAGTTGTAAATCAATAGAAATGTGTTTTAATAAACATTTTAAATAGGTTGCTTTTTCATATTCTGCATTCTAGCAGGGTTTACATAAACACAACAGAATTGCCTACCTCTCATTTGTATAGAGGTTCAATGCAAGCCAAGGCACAAATCTTTGTCGGTAGGATTTCCATTTGTTCAGAAATCTTTTCAGAGCAGTCCTGAGCATAATGGCTCTGTCTCAATCAAGGAAGTTAGGTTGCTATTTCCCATAATTCCCAGTCTGTGATGTCATTACGCCTTTGGAAGCATTCTGGGTAAGGTACCCGCTCAGCCAATCGATACCCTTTCCGTCAAGCCAAGATGGCGTCCCCTTTTCCGTGACAACGGATGTAAACAAAGGCAGCGGGTACTCGTCGCCTTTCATAGTAAGTGAACGTTGTTTAGCCTCGTTTAGTGTTTATTTACCTGAACGTTGTAACTGTAACATGTTCATGTGTAACCTCAATCTATTCTAGAAACATGACACTGACATAACGTTAGCCAAATTTGGAAAAAGCCTCCATCACCCGTGTGCTAACTTAGCTGGCTAGCTACTTAGCGTTCGTTTATGTCTTTTGTTAGATAAAGTATCTTTTCATAGCACCTTAAACACTATGACGTTAGTCGTTATCTAGTAAAAAGCATCAATGTATTCCCTATACAATTTAGGTAAGATCCATGCAATGGGTTCAGTTCAATCATAGCAACCTCAGATTTAACAGTTTTGAGTATTAAGGTCAGTGTTTTCAGGTCTGGGAAAGTTAAACTATTTATCTGTCTGTTGGCAGTCTGATATTGACATTTTAAAGAAAAGCCAAGGTAAACTCCCATGGGCAATTTCTATGACGACTGTATGTGTAAAAAATATTAAAATTATAACTGTTTTAATCTTAGTTTTGCAATCTGAGTACATTATTTGAATTGCTGCTGTTTTGTGACAGGCTGTAATATTCCCTTTTCCTCCAAAAGGAAAGAGCCCATTTGAAGAAGAGACAAGTTATAATGATCACTGTTCATTTTATGCTCTATATTTGTTAGTGATACTGTAGATGACTGAAATCTCTACAAATTCCTTCATTTGCTGTTAAGCTCTGTCAAAGCTTTAAATCAAATGTTTTAAAATCTTAAATCTTTACAGGAAATAAATTGGGCATCCTTTATACCCCTGTATGTATCCCTACAAAATATTACATTTTAATGGCGCCTGTTAGACAAAATGTAATTTATTTTAATTTCATAGCACATGCTTTACAAGTATATCACTATTGTGACTTTGTTCTTAATGTTACTTAAAAAAAACAACATGGTGTTCTTACCACATCGCTGTTTACTGACATACTGACAGTAATTACAGAGAAATGGTTGACAGGATAAGAGTGTGGGTGATGAACCGGGCTTTGTAAGTAGGGCTGCTATCTTTCCAGAAGACATGATGGGATGATGACATGATCCTTCCATCAGATCTGTTTCTTTCATTAACTCTAAGAATATCCTAATACATGAACCGTCCGTTCGTCAAATTTACTCTTGTTCACCAGCTTCTCTCAACTCTGTTTTCATCACTTCTCTTTCCCTTTTATATTTCTTACAGTGAATTATAACATGTTCCACAGACTCCTCCACTTGGCACTGGTCCCATAAACCTGTGGGCAGAGCCGTAGCTCAGCAACACACAACCCAGGCAAATGCCTAGGGCCTCTCGAAGGAAGGGGGCCTCCTGCTGACCTGGAAGAAAGTGAGCCAAAACAAATGCCAGAACTAAAACAAATTGTTATTAATAGTACTATTGCAAAGGTGTTTTATTTTATTTCCCCATCTAAGTAATAAAATACAGTAAATTAAATACTGTTAATGGTCAGTATTCTCTCTATTTTAAATTATGTCATCACAAGTAACAGTTACTACCCTCTGCTGGTGGATAAAGTTACCTGCACTAACAGCATTAACCAGTATGTTTTGGTCTATTTTTTTTTTTTTTTTTGTTTATAACTGCAACATTTCCCTAATACGAGGAGATTATTGTAATTATATTTTTATGCAAATTTTGGGATCTTTTGCAATGTGATCTAAGTAATGCCTACATGCTTCTGGCAATATAAGGGAACAAGTGTACACATTCTTCTTGTCTATGATGGTACTGGGAACAACTGACTTTTAATGTAAGCAGTGACTCCACCACTTCATCCCTGCAACCCCTTGTTAGAAAGTACATTTTTGGTTCATAAAAGTAGTGAAGTAAAAGTTGTTAGTAAAGTAAAGACAGTAATGTAAAGTACAGTTATTCCGAACTTTGTTATAGCTCTCTAGTACAAGTACTCTAAGGTAAATGGGGCATTAATCAAATTATCCATATCCTCCCTCCTATCTAGCAAACCATAATTTTGCCTCTGTTCTTTCTCTTCTTCGTCTTCCTTCCTCACAAAGATTACCTGAGCTATGAACCTGAACGAATGTCTTAAAGTCTAAGCCGATACCGGATGCAGGAAGAACCAGTCATGATCCCACCTCACTTATCTGAGGGCTTAATTGTAATACTGGAATCAGATTTTAGCCTGTGCAATGCCTGTTTCTGTTCTAGTGAGATTATGAACAACTTGGACAGTGTGTTTATCTTTTACAGTTTTTTACGATCACTAACAAGCATTTAGCTATACTTAAGATACTTTTTCTAAACTCCTAACACAGCAATACACCTACATCACACAATTAGCCAAATAGTTAATTTTTTGCTCAAAACCACATTTTGTTAATTAAACACCAACTCTACATTTCAAAATGCAAAAAAACTTTCTCTACATACACTAAGGCCGAATCCCAATTCTCATTTTCACCCCTACGGCTTCGGCTTGGCCCTTCGGCTTGGCCCTCAGAACAGAGTCACAAGGGGTAGTGGTAGAAATCTCTCCCTAAGAAATGGGACAACCCTTCAAGACCCTGATACGTCATCGATGACGTTTACATAAACAGACGGGACGAGTTTGTTATCGGAGATTACTATGGCAATAATGGTATTATCACAGTGACATTTGCCGTTCATCTGATGGAGATAGAAAAGCATGGACGCTCGCGATTCGTTCACAACCTATACGTTTCACGCTACTAATCGATCAAACAAGTCATCAAATAAAAAAGACCACTGCTTCATTACCAGTCCACTTCATGACAGAATAGCATTAGCGGTGCTCTGTAGTCTGCACTGATATTAGAGGAGCCGTAACAAGTGCAGCAACTTCGCTGCTGAACTTTAGTTATATTTCGGGCGTCATATGCCATCAAAGGGGGGAAATGCGACATGGAAATATGACAAAATGGGACTGTCATGCACAAATCAGCCTAAAAACAATGTTGTAACGTTAACTAGCGAGCTAGAGACATCGGCATATTAGCGATTTTTTGTTATGCTTGTTATAAAGAAAAGGTCTATAATACATTGAAACGACATTAAACTAAGATAATACCACGGTTAGAATATTTTTAAAATCTTTATTAACGAAGAAAATACTACATTTGTGGTTCACTTTGGATGGTAGTGTAGCGGTCGCCATGATCTTCCAGTTGATTCGCAGGTCATTCTGGGAGACTTCTCCTAGCCCTCGGTTTGTAGTGTGCCCCTGAAAAATCTCCGTTTGGAGGGCCATGTAGCCCTAGCACTTCGCCCTACCCCTCGATCCCAAGAGAATTGGGACACCCCTACCCCTTCACGTGAACGCGCAAAACGGAGGGGAAGGGCTAAGGGGTAGGGCCAAGGGGTGAATTGGGATTCGGCCTAACTCAAAACACTGCAAACCCGACTCAATATCAAATCATTCTCTCAAAACACTAGCACGTTTTCTATCCAAGAGGAACATATAGTCAATCATAGCACAACGACTTTCAAAATACTAACAGTTGATGGCATTACAAAAACTGCATTACTTTTCATGTTTCATTTCTACCTGCATACAATAGACCAGTGGTTCCCAAACTTTTTCAAACCAAGGCACCCCTTCATAGTCAATTTCTGTTCACGGCACCCCCAACCCCCCCACCCCCTTTAAGCTAAAAATGACACCATGAATATGTTATAAGAATGTATTTTAATGAACTGGCATCAATATGAAGTGAAATAAATTAACTTCTTAAAATGAAACATTATTCTCAACCACTCAGCTAATGATAAGAAAAAATAGATGTCAACCATTTTGATTGACTTGTTTGAACTAAGGCTATATTTGTCGCTGTGTGTGATTTCTGCAGATTCACAGATCAATGTTTAACTTAAAATAATAATAAATAATTATGTTAATTGGTAAAAAAAAAAAAAGTGCATTTATTTTGCTTTGTTCAAAACGTAAAATAAGCCTACTTTTTAGGTTAATAAGAAAAACAAAGAACGAAAATAACTCCGTATGGAGCTATCAGGCATTTTAGTGGGAGTGTGAGCCTGCTGTTGAGAGCACAGTCTCTTGATGCAGGGAGAGATTGAAGAGAGCGCAACGCGTAGATCTGACTCCACTGACAGGCGATGCCTTCTCTTGCTTTTCACGTATGTCAGGGATGAGAAAGCCAGCTCACACAAGTATGATGTTGGGAACGGCAATAGCACACTGATCGCTCAGTTTGCCAGAGATGGATATTCGTGTCCCACAAGCAGCCAAAACATGTCCGACGACATTTCTCCAAACTTCAGTTTCAAAGTGCGATCCATTTTCAGTTCTGCAAGTTCTTCCTGGGCTTTGATTGTCAACTTCTTTGCTGATTCTGATGATCGGGAGTTGAAAGCATCGCGGATCCAGTCATAGTCTTCATTCTTCGAAGCGGGGAAATAACACTCAAACCTTTCATCGAGCGTTTTCAGATGCGCCGCTATCCCTTTGAATGCGCATTTTAACAGTTTTTTTAAAATATGAACGATTTCGATGTTTATTGCTTATTTCTTCTGTTTTTACAATGACATGTTTCAAATGTAATATAAAATGTAGTTCAAATGTAGCCTATTTTTATGTGATGAAACGTTATTAAATAGACACAATAAAATATGGAAATTAACAGATCTTGCGGCACCCCTGGCCAGTCATTACGGCACCCACTTTGGGAACCACTGCAATAGACAACATGAAATCCATTGTTTTTTATAATTCAGTTTCCTTTTACTGTAAACCACTATTTTGGTTGAGTGTTGAATGTGTGCATTTTTGGCAACACACTATCTAAAAGTGAACGAGTCATCTTTACTTTATTGAAATGTACAGTAGAAAAAAATAGTAAGTGACAGAATTGCTGCAGTAAAAGCTTTATTAGCAACATGAAATTGCTGCCAGTGATGAACAAAAAATCCAACATACATGGCCTTTGGTTCCAAATGTGTAAAAATAAAATACACAAATACAGTAAAAAAAAAAAGGCACAGAAGGGAAAAGACTGTCCTGTTCTACAGTTTTTTACAGTCGTTAACATCCTTTTGTCCAATCTGCAGTCACATTTTCAAAACTCTAAACACAACTAGAAATGCATTTCCCACGGAAAATGCGTGGGATTGCTGTACGGGCAAACCGCAAAGTATATATTACTCTGTTGTACTGGGTGGTTAGGGTTAGGGTGTATGAAGTTGAATGCAGTTGCATTACAAATACATTGATGTCTATGTGATTTCTAATGTGTTCTAGCTGGATCCAAAATGGCCGCCTGGATCCAAAATGGCAGCATCTGTAGTAGTACTAGTAGTAGTACTTGAAAGTTGTATGAAGTTGAATGCAGTTGCATTACAAATACATTGTCTATGGAGTCTATGGAGAGTTCAAAATACATGGAAGTCTATGGGAGTTCAAATACATGGAAGTCTATGGGGAGTACAAAGTACTTCATAATTCCTAAAGTACTACTAGTATCTCTTATAAAAGACATAGCACACCTCCCCCAATAATTCCGGACAGTTTGACATATGACACGTGCATGTAGCTCGAAAACTGCAGGAGATACACTTCAACCGCTTTTTTAAAAGTCGCGTTTATCTGCGATAACTCGTGAATCGTGCGAATTTCTGCATTCATTTCTAAAATGCAACCCGAGTTGCATAATTCCGCACATTTCGATACCTGAACCACATATGTGGCACAAGCGGATTTCGCGCTACAGATGAGCAAAAAAATCCCATAGGAATCAATGCAAAAGCGCACAGAAGAATAGTAATAAGCCTGCAAGATTACACTAGAAATGCATTTCCCGTGAAAATGCGTGGGATTCCTGTACGGGCAAACCGCAAAGTATGTACATGTGCTAAGCTTAAAGGGATATAAAGGTGGTTGCTAGGGTGTCCTAGGTGGTTGCTAGGGTGTCCTAGGCCGTTGCTAGGGTGTTGCTAGGGTGTCCTGGGCCATTGCTAGGGTGTCCTAGGCCGTTGCTAGGGTGTCCTGGGCCGTTGCTAGGGTGTCCTAGGCCGTTGCTAGGGTGTCCTGGGACATTGCTAGGGTGTCCTAAGCTGTTGCTAGGGTGTCCTGGACCGTTGCTAGGGTGTTGCTAGGGTGTCCTGGGCCATTGCTAGGGTGTCCTAGGCCGTTGCTAGGGTGTCCTGGACCATTGCTAGGGTGTTGCTAGGGTGTCCTGGGCCATTGTTAGGGTGTCCTACGCCGTTGCTAGGGTGTCCTGGACTGTTGCTAGGGTGTCCTGGGTCATTGCTAGGGTGTCCTGGGCCGTTGCTAGGGTGTTGCTAGGGTGTCCTGGGCCGTTGCTAGGGTGTTCTAGGCCATTGCTAGGGTGTCCTGGACCATTGCTAGGGTGTTGCTAGGGTGTCCTGGGCCATTGCTAGGGTGTCCTAGGCCGTTGCTAGGGTGTCCTGGGCCGTTGCTTGGGTGTCCTAGGCCGTTGCTAGAGTGTCCTGGGCCATTGCTAGGGTGTCCTAGGCCGTTGCTAGGGTGTCCTAAGCCATTGCTAGGGTGTCGCTAGGGTGTCCTAGGCCGTTGCTAGGGTGTCCTGGGCCGTTGCTAGGGTGTCCTGGGCCGTTGCTAGGGTGTCTAGGCCGTTGCTAGGGTGTCCTGGACCGTTGCTAGGGTGTTGCTAGGGTGTCCTGGGCCGTTGCTAGGGTGTTGCTAGGGTGTCCTGGGCCGTTGCTAGGGTGTTGCTAGGGTGTCCTAGGCCATTGCTAGGGTGTCCTGGGCCGTTGCTAGGGTGTCCTGGGCCATTGCTAGGGTGTTCTAGACCGTTGCTAGGGTGTCCTGTACCGTTGCTAGGGTGTCCTGGGCCGTTGCTAGGGTGTCCTAGGCCGTTGCTAGGGTGTGCTGGGCCATTGCTAGGGTGTCCTGGGCCATTGCTAGGGTGTTGCTAGGGTGTCCTGGACTGTTGCTAGGGTGTCCTGGGCCGTTGCTAGGGTGTCCTAGGCCGTTGCTAGTGTGTTGCTAGGGTGTCCTGGACTGTTGCTAGGGTGTCCTGGGCCATTGCTAGGGTGTCCTGGGCCATTGCTAGGGTGTCCTAGGCCGTTGCTAGGGTGTCCTGGGCCGTTGCTTGGGTGTCCTAGGCCGTTGCTAGGGTGTCCTGGGCCGTTGCTAGGGTGTCCTAGGCCGTTGCTAGGGTGTTGCTAGGGTGTCCTGGGTTGTTGCTAGGGTTTCCTAGGCCGTTGCTAGGGTGTCCTGGGCCATTGCTAGGGTGTCCTGGGTTGTTGCTAGGGTTTCCTAGGCCGTTGCTAGGGTGTCCTGGGCCATTGCTAGGGTGTCCTGGGCCGTTGCTAGGGTGTCCTAGGCCGTTGCTAGGGTGTCCTTGGCCGTTGCTAGGGTGTCCTGGGCCGTTGCTAGGGTGTCCTTGGCCGTTGCTAGGGTGTCCTAGGCCGTTACTAGGGTGTCATAAGCGGTTGCTAGGGTGTCCTAGGCCGTTGCTAGGGTGTTCTGGGCGTTGCTAGGGTGTCCTAGGCCGTTACTAGGGTGTCATAAGCGGTTGCTAGGGTGTCCTAGGCCGTTGCTAGGGTGTTGGGCCGTTGCTAGGGTGTCCTGGGCCGTTGCTAGGGTGTTGCTAGGGTGTCCTGGGCCATTGCTCAGGTGTCCTAGGGTGTTGCTAGGGTGTCCTGGGCCGTTGCTAGGCTGTCCTGGGCCGTTGCTAGGGTGTCATAGACGTTTGCTAGGGTGTCCTAGGTGGATCCTATGTTGTTTATAAGTCGTTGCTAGGGTCTAATATGTCATTGCTAACGTGTAGTAGCTGGATCCAAAATGGCCGCCTGGACCCAAAATGGCGGCATTTGTAGTAGTACTAGTCATAGTACTTCAAAGTTGTATGAAGTTGAATGCAGTTGCATTACAAATACATTGAAGTCTATGTGAGTTCAAAATACATGGAGGTGTATGGTTCTAGACCCAAAATGGCCACCAATATCCAAAATGGTGGCGTTGTAGTAGTACTAGTAGTAGTAGTAGTAGTAGTAGTAGTAGAATGTTGAATGAAGTTGAATGCAGTTGCATTACAAATACATTGAAGTCTATGGGAGTTCAAAATACATTGAAGTCTATGGAGTTCAATACATGGAGGTCTATGGGTCTCGATCCGAAATGGCCGCCTAGATCCAAGATGGCGGCGTTGTAGTAGCACTAGTAGTAGTAGTAGAATGTTGAATGAAGTTGAATGCAGTTGCATTACAAATACATTGAAGTCTATGTGAGTTCAGAATACATGGAGGTCTATGGGTCTGGAGCCAAAATGGCCACCAATATCCAAAATGGCGGCGTTGTAGTAGTACTAGTAGTAGTACTTGAAAGTTGTATGAAGTTGAATGGAGTTGCATTACAAATACACTGAAGTCTATGAGAGTTCAAAATACATTGAAGTCTATGGGAGTTACACAGCAATCCCACTAATTAGCACAACATCTGTCGGTTGTGGACCAAACTGTAATCTATACGATCTTCAGCATTTGGCCACATGTTCTCATCCACATCACATCTTATGTCGTCTCTCGCTATGCACCTTGGATAGAAACGCTTGGCATGCACAGTATGTGTAAATGCTTTTCAGTATGTCCTACTGTATGTCTTGTAACCCATGTTTACATGTAGAGTAGCATAGTGTAAAACTCACTATAGAACAAGACATATTGGATAGACACCATACCTGGACATATTGGTGCCGGTGCTGGTGACCCGCTCACTGTTCCTTTCAAAAGGAACTGTGTACAACTGTTTAATTCGAACTCGAATTTGGTCTATTTTACACAACTTAAATCAGCTATTTCTCAATGTTTCAGTGATCTGTTCATTCAGAAATGCGTATCAACTGTTTCAATATAGCTTTTGAGCTGCTGTTGTTGCAGAAGTAGAGGCTTAAGGTTTTGAACATTAGGTTTTCATTTCTGGCATGCTGTGTGCAAGCATTTGTAAATAAGACAAGAAAGATCCATAATTTTGGTATTGGGTAAGCTTGTATGTAAAGAAAATCTAAGCATTTTAGAAACGTGTTAAGTGACTGCTTATTGTGTGAAAACAACATGAAACCATTGTGTTAATGGTATGGTCCACAACTGACGGATGTTGTGCTAATTGTGTTTAGAGTTTTGAAAATGTGACTACAGATTGGACAAACGGGTGTTAGCGACTGTAAAAAACTGTAATAGATGCTCAATATCATTCTCCACAAGCATGCAATACATTTCAATAGAAGTGTTACGACATTGGACCCCTCTTGTGCATCAGTTGGGACAAGAACTCTTGTAGTTTGATATTTCTAATGAAACTAAGAAGTTAAATTTTCAACTCAGTCATTGATAGAAGATATGGGGATGTTGTGACCTATCTTTAACCATTATTGGGATTGCTAGTATTTCTCATTTTTCTATTTAATTATATGTACTATTTTGTATATTGTAATTGCACACATATGGTTTTGATACTATGTGTCAATTGATATACAGTATATCTATTTTTTTCTGCTGATTGTAACATGCACCTGGTTTTTGGCTACGGTGGCCCTAAGGTGCACAACACAATGACATTAGCGAAGCAAACAAAAGCTGACAACATAATAACATTAACCTACAACACTAACATTAACAGAAACAAAACAATTCTGAAAACGCTGCATTTGAAAAAACAACAGAGCCCCTTAACGGTCATGGTGGGGATTTTTTTTTGTTGTTGCTACTTTTGCATTCCCTCGCAATACTTTTGCATTCCCTCGCAATACATTTTGCGTTACCTCGCAATACATTTTGCGTTACCTCGCAATACTTTTGCATTCCCTCGCAACTTGTAATAGGCTAACCAAAAGCCCGCTGATTGACAGTGCTTGCTTCTAAGTTACTGTAATTAAAAGTTTAGATGCAGCAATAACGAAATGGCAGATGCCTTAACACAAGTGAACACACAGGACTGAAACAACAGTCAAACTGGTAGGGTTGGATAGATTACAAAACCCGGGAGTAGACTGAGATAATTGGTTAGGGTTGTGGTACTGTTGGGGTCAGATTAAGCATCATAAAAGGCGGCTGGTTGGGGATAGGAATGAGAATGATTTCAGGTTCAGGTTCAGGGGAAATACTTAGGCCAAATCCCAATTCTCATTTTCACCCCTACGGCTCGTTTTCGAGTGCTCCCTCGCCCTTTGGCTTGCCCCTCGGAACAGAGTCACAAGGGGTAGTGGTTGAAATCTCTCCCTATGAAATGGGACAACCCTTCAAGACCCTGATACGTCATCGATGACGTTTACGTAAACAGACGCGACAAGTTTGTTATCGGACATTACTATGGCAATAATGGTATTATCACAGTGACATTTGCCATTCATCTGATGGCGATAGAAAAGCATGGACACTCGCGATTCGTTCACAACTTATACGTTTCACGCTCTCAATCGATCAAACAAGTCATCAAATAAAAAAGACCACTGCTTCATTACCAGGCCACTTCATGCCAGAATAGCGTTAGCGGTGCTCTGTAGGCTAGCAAGCCGTGCTCCGTTACCCTGCCAGTAAATGGACTGTACTTATATAGCGCTTTTCTAGTCTTTTCCGACCACTCAAAGCGCTTTACACTACATTCACATTCACCCCATTCACACACTGATGGCAGGGCGCTACCATGTAAGGTGCCAGCCTGCACATCAGGGGAATCTAACCATTCATACACATTCACACAACGAAGGTCCACATCACCGAAGATCTCACATGGTCCACACACACAGACACTCTGGTGAGAAAGGCGAGGCAGCGCCTTTACCACCTCAGGCAACTGAGGAAATTTAAAGTCTCCCGGAGGATCCTTCAGTCCTTCTACTCTGGAGCTGTGGAGAGCATCCTGACAGGAAGCATCACTGCCTGGTTTGGCAGCAGCTCCGCTCAGGACAGGAAGGCTCTGCAGAGAGTAGTGCGTTCGGCTGAGCGCACTATTGGTACTACACTCCCCACCCTGCAGGACTTATACACCAGGAGGTGCAGAACCAGAGCCTGCAGGATCATGAAGGATCCTCACCACCCCAACAACGGACTGTTTCAGCTGCTGCGGTCAGGCAAGCGCCTCCGTAGTCACGCTGCCAAAACAGAGAGACTGAGACGGAGTTTCTTTCCTCAGGCCATCAGGACTGTGAACTCTGACCTCACCAGGGCCCCCACCAAGACACACACACTGCCCCTCTTATGCACACACACACACACACTTAGGTAAAGACTACACATAATTTATAATTTATATTATATTATACATACAATTTTTCCCTTTTTTTACTATATTTTTTTTTATATAAAGTGCTTTTATTGTAAATATTGTGTTGTTTTTTATATAGAGCTCTTAAAAAACTGTGACATTGTAAATATTGTGTTGGTTATTGTAAATAGTGTGAACCTGTTATTTTGCACATTTCTGCTGAGCATTGCCACTTTGCATTTCACTACACACCTCGTGTGTGTATGTGACAATTAAACTTCTTGAATCTTGAATCTTGAATCTTGAAGGCGCAGCTTCGGGAGCAATTTGGGGTTCAGTGTCTTGCCCAAGGACACTTCGACATGCGGACTGGAGGAGCCTGGGATCGAACCGCCGATCTTCTGATTAGCGGACGACCCGCTCTACCCCCTGAGCCACAGCCGCCATGTCTGCACTGATATTAGAGGAGCCGTAACAAGTGCAACAACTTCGCTGCTGGACTTTAGTTATATTTTGGGCGTCATATGCCATCAAAGGGGGGAAATGCAACATGGAAATATGTCAAAATGCGGGACTGTCATGCACAAATCAGTCTAAAAACAATGTTGTAACCTTAACTAGCGAGGTAGCGACATCGGCATACTAGCGTTTTTTTGTTATGCATGTTATAAAGAAAAGGTCTATAATACATTGAAACGACATTAAACTAAGATCATACCACAGTTAGAATATTTTTTAAATCTTTATTAACAAAGAAAATACTACATTTGTGGTTTCCTTTTGTTGCTTGTGCGGCGTTCGCCCCCATCTTGCCGATGATTGTCGGAGATTTCTCCTAACCCTCGGTTTGTAGTGTGCCCCTGAAAAATGTTCGTTTGGAGGGCCATGTAGCACTTCGCCTTACCCCTCGATCCCAACAAGAATTGGGACACCCTACCCCTACACGTGAACGCGCAAAACGGAGGGGAAGGGCTAAGGGGTAGGGCGAAGGGGTGAATTGGGATTCGGCCCAAGAGTAGTGGGATCGCAAAAGTATTGTGAGGGAACGCAAAACTTATTGCGAGGGAACGCAAAATGTATGCTAAAAAAAATTCCCACCATGACCATTAAGGGGCTCCGTGTACAACACTGCGACATTACATGACAACACAACAGCAGTAACCCACAGTGCAACAGAATTAACAAAAACAAACATTTGCCAAAACACTGCATTTCAAGTCATGCACAACGGAAGTGCTCCAGGTCACTAGGGGCAGTGCTACATGGAATTAGTTTGGTTTCAAACCAAAACGTTACAGATACAATTAATTATAACATCAAATGCATTAAAGCAAACTTACATTGACATGTTTTCGTTGGTTGAGATGATGAAATAGCTAATTAGCTAAGGGATTTAAACTTGGCGAATTTCTGAATGAGCGAGAACGGGATCATGTTGCACTGTCCCTAGTGGTCTGGAGCACTTCCGTTGTGAATAACTTGAAATGCTGCGTTTTGGCAAATGTTTGTTTCTGTTAATGCTGTTGCGCTGTGGGTTAATGCTGTTGTGTTGTCACGGAATGTCGCAGTGTTGTATGTTTGATTTGTTGTCTTAATGTGTTGTGTTGTCTTAATGTGTTGTGTTGTCTGTAATGTGTTCTGTGTGTTGTGAAATTGATGATGTTTTCTTAATTTGCTTGTGTTTTGTCTACTTGCATGTGTTTTCTTAAATTGCAGTGCGTTGAGCTCTCAGGGTCACCGTCGTTTTGGCCATATCCGCCTCCTACAATGCACCGCATCAAACCAAAGATGGAATGTTGAGATCTTGCCTTCAGAATTAAAGCGTAAAGTTACCCATTTTAGAAAGAAAGTAGTAGAACAAAAAGCGTACAACAATTCAATTGCATTTTTTATTTAATACAGATTCATCGTTAAATTTGTTTATTTTCACTTTGGTACTTCGTATTACTCACAAATGTTATTCGGTGTGGGTTTTATTTTGAAAACAAAACGAGCGGAAGTCCTATTTTAATTCTGTGGGGCTTGACTACTGGGAAAAGGAACGGAAGGAATCAAAGCTTCCATATGACTTCGGACCGTTTTCTGTTATCATATACATTGGCTGTTGTTGGCCTGAGAGGTGGAGCCGTGATTTGTCGTCATTTCGCCGTGCAGAATGGCCGGGATGGCGACGAGCAGAGGCTGTTGTAAAATCAGAGGCTCCCAGATCCGAGATCTGCTGGACAACAAACACACTGTCCTGTTTGACTGCGACGGCGTCATCTGGAACGGAGACGCGGCGGTGACCGGAGCCCCGGAGGCGGTGTCTTTATTGAAACAGCACGGAAAAAAGGTTTTTTTCGTCACCAACAACTGCACCAGGCCCAGAGCTAATTACGCTACGAAGTTTTCCCGGTTGGGTTTCACCGACGTAGCGGAGGAGGAGATCTTCAGCTCGGCGTACTGCTCTGCGGCTTACCTGCGGGACGCCAAGCTGAAGGGTAAGGTATTTGTGATCGGCTGCCAGGGGCTGATGGAGGAGCTGCATGAGGCCGAGGTCCCCGTTGTGGAGGACAACGACCAACATACAGGAAACATCTACGACTACCCTCTAGACCCCGACGTTAGGGCAGTGTTAGTTGGCTATGATGATAAATTCACCTTCAGTAAACTAGCCAAAGCCTGCTGCTATCTGCAGAACCCGGAGTGTCTGTTTCTAGCCACCGATCCCGACCCGTGGCATCCGCTGAGAGGAGGCAGAATAACACCCGGTGAGAATAAAAATAATCCAAATAGCCAACTGAGTCAATTCTGTTTGTTGTTGTAACTCTCAAACATAAAGTTGAACTCAGCAAAAGGGGTACACATTATGGCTTTCACGTCTATTTCTTGGTCTGGTACGTGAAAATCAACATTACTTTTACTGACCTATAGCAGTGAAACCATCAAAGTCACATATTATTATTGGTGTGACATCATAGAGAGGGGCGGAGCTGTGAGATACCTCTTTCTGTTTCGATGTCAAGGCTATAAAACCATAATAAATATTGAACTGTGCAAATATCTTTATAAAAGTGCATATATAATACTTACAACCATCAAAATCTTAAAAAGTTGTAAATATGATGTTTGCATTTTCAAAATCAGTGTTTTTCAGTTGTCCCACTTTACTAGACCCACCTAGGTAAAGTGGGAGAGCATGTCATGATAGGCTATTGCAATGATGGAAAGAAATCCAATTTATATAAGGGGGCCACCTGTACTTAAGCCTGGCTACGGGTCTGAAACCTTTGACCCATCTGTTTCAAAATACTTTATCTTGATACTACACAAGTCCTCATATACATGGACATCAATTGGATATAGCAAAGTATAGTTTAACCTAATCTACTGTCCTTATTTGCCAAAAACTGAATGAAATATGCCTTTGGGTGCACTGGACACAAATGGGTGTGTCATGCTTCCTGTAAATAATAACAACATGGATCCTTCTTATTTGGTGAGGCAACATGTTAAACAACTCTAGTATGTTTGGTAGAGGAGAGTTTAAAGCTTCATTATGTAACTTTATGTAAAAATACAAGCATAAGTCAATTTGATGAGGTCGGGCTGCAACAGAGAAGCCTGGCCAATCCAATGCTCTATTCATTCCAGTGAAGTTTTGGAGTCTGGTAGCTGGCGGGAAAGTTATCTCAGGGCACAGGAAATGACAAATCCAAACTTACGAGCCGAACGCACACAGCTCCAAAACAGCAGTGAGTGAGGTCAGATTCTGCCTAACCTCCTGCAAATAGGTATTATGAGACAGGGTTGGTAGTTCAGGAATGAATGTGTATGTGAGTCGATGATACCGAGGCATTGTGCATTCGTCAGTGAATGTGTTGAGAGGTAGCAGAAATCTTTTCATTTATTCTGAAACATGACAGTTTTCGAACAGCCAAACGGCAATTTTCGCGGATTTGTTTACATTGTTATGGTTGCGGTTCTGCTAAAGTGTAGAGAGGATTGTGGGTCGTAAAATGGTTATAAATAGTGGACTATATAGTCAATCATATTGTCCACTAAGAATTCGGACAGTCCTACAAAATGGATGTCATGCCAAATAGTGCACTATATGGTGAATAGGGAGCGATTTCAGACACAGATCTGCTTTTTTTTCCTTTGGTAATTAGCCGTGTAACAGGTGGGATTATGTACCTGGAGCTGGTCATTATTGCAAAACAAGGCCTTTTTTAGGGTGATCAGGGTGAGTGATATTATATATATATTATATAGTGATATTTTGCCTCTCTCGTCCCTTTTCTCTATCCTTTGTAAAGTATCACAGACCGGCCAGGTTGGTAAACATGAGTGTGCTGTGTGCAGTTTACTGACGTCACCTTCTGGGCGTTAAAAATGTTAACCCTATTTATGGTAAGGGACGGGAGGTGGGGTTGGGGTGAACCCCGTCTGGGAACAATCTCTGGTTTGGGTAAGGGGGGAATGCATGTGTGTTTGGGTGCTGATGGGTGATAGTGTGGGTGGGACATGAACACTGGATATGGTAAAGACATGCATATACACATACTATTTATGCAGCAGCATGCTACCAATAATACTACAAACAGCATGCCAGTAAAACGCTACCGGACAAGTGCTCATTGGAAGTGAATTACCCCAATACCACAGACACATCTGGCAGACATCAGCCCGAGGAGTGTCTGTCAGGGCTACGTTGCGTACAGATCCATTGCTCTTTGGCAAGACGTTGCGGAGACGTCGGCCGTCAGCTGAATGTAGAATTCCCCAGCTCTGGTGCATTCCATTCATTTTGATCCTGTATGTCCGCGTGTCTCTTAACACTAGGACCGCCAGGATTATAGCGGTCTGCCAGACCTCCAGCTGTAACGGCATCATTGGTGTTCACAGTCACAGCAACAATGCATTTGTTTGATAAAGTTGGGTGTAAATGATCAAATAAAATTAAAAATCAAAAATACAAATATAGCCGCAAGCGGCAATTTGCGGGTTCAAGCCCTTTTGCGGTTTAACAAATCTGAAACTGTGTTTTAAAGAAACTTTAGCCTCTCTGGGATAATCTAGTCCAGATTTGACCAGTGTAAGTATAGTGGTTTTTGGTTTTCTGGACCTGGTCTAATGTGGTCTAGATGGAGAAAAATCAGTGAAATTGCCCTTTTTCAGTTTTCACAAATAGAATAAACGTCACCCCCTTTTGGTCAATTTCGAATACATTTCGGGGACATGTTTCAACAGCTTAATTAAAAAATATCCACCAAGTTTGGTGATGTTTGGACAAACTGTCATTGATTTATGGCCAAATTTGCGCCAGGCCCATGCACATGTTTGGAACTGGTGGCGCCCCCTATTGAGCAATTTCAAAATAGTTTTACACACGTGGTTCAACATTGTTATGAAACATATCCTGTGAATTTTGTAATGATTGGACAAACAATTTCTGATTTATAGTCTGATTTGTGTTATGCCACGCCCATGTTTTTGAATTTGTAGCACCCCCTAGTGGTCGATTTGAATGAAACGTTCAGAGTATGTTTCAGGTACTTATGTTGACATATCCTTCAAGTTTTGTGATGATTGGCCCAACGGTTGTTGACTTTGGTCTATTTATGTGCTGAGCCACGCCCTTTTGAAGTTCATTGGTCAATATCTTGAAAACTAAATAAGATATCAACAAGTTTTATAACATTTTTGATACGTTTGGTCCAATAATCCACAGACAATTTGGTAGCAATCGGACCTACGGTTTAGGAGGAGATGTAAAAAATGTGTTTTTCAAAAAATTCAAACTGGAGGAAAATCTAGTCAGGCAGACTTTAGTGGTTCTTGAGGCTTTTTTGTAGAGCACATTGAGCTGGACTTGTGTGTCAAATTCCAAGTCAATCGGAGTCACGGTGTGAGGGGCGTGGCCTTTCCAAAATCACGGTTTTGGGCCTTAATTACAGCGCCACCATCTGGCCGATTGGGCTCATGTTTCTTGGGAAGCATTTCCAGTTATTGGGCCAAGTTTCATGGTTTTAGCTCATTCCAGCTCACGGCAATTTGAGACGTGGCATAAGACATGAATGTATAGGGCCTATACAGAGGTCCTCTTGATCCTCAAATTCACGGCAATATTGCAGACAATGCTGACGCAATTCAAAAATAGGCTACTGGTCTGTGTTTCGGATTGAGATCAATACACTATGAACAAAGGGAATTATTGAAGAAAAACAATAAATATTGCTAAGCAAACTAACACGCGTGGAAAAACTTGCCTTATATGGTAATAATGCGGTATATGGACATATATGGTCAATCTGACCAGAAGGGCGGTCATAGGTATGTTCAGAAATCTTTTGTCTTTTGATTTAGAACCTGCGAACCTTGTGAAAATACAATAAACACATTTAGGAAAAGTCACCGACTGGGGGCATCATACTTTTTATCTGAACAGAGATATTCGCAACAGAAAAACCCAAACGGTCTGTCAGACCGTCTTGGCCGTTCTAGTGTTAAGGCAGTGATACATGGGGCAACTGTGATGGGCAGTTGCCTCAGCATTGTTGCTTTAATCACATAGAGACATCTTGTTGCTAGGAACATCTGAAGAGATTTGTTACCCTGTGGCTCACACGCCTTAGGCACTTAGCAAAGTCAATTTTATGTCAATTTTATGTGTACTGTCAGGGGCTAACAATAATAAGCAATTCAATTCTGAAATGTTTAATTCTAAGGATACCAGCATTTTATCCTACACAAAGTGTCGTTTTATTCTGGGCCTTTGCCTACTGTTGTTTTCCCTTTTTGGCTGGCTGACTTCTCTGTCCTCCGTGCCTTTGTGTCAGTGCTTGCTGGCTGGCTGGCCTCTATGTCCTCCCCACCCTGCATTTCAGTGCTAGTGCCTGCCTCCTCTGCACCAAGGATACTGATATCCTGCAAACCTTGGTTTGTTACCAGTCATTGAACTTCACTCAACTGACTTGGCTGACTTCTAAGGAAATACTGGTCAGTGCGAGGTCCCTGGGCAACTTCCCTCAAGCACCTTTTCCCAATGTAGTCTGAGGCGGTTGTTAGTTTTCCCAGCCGCAGGACCAAACCTGAAGCTTTTTTTTGCCACTGTGTCTAAACTGGTAGCTTCTATTTTATTTATTTTTTTCCCCCTTTTTCTCCCCAATTGTACATGGCCAATTCCCCCTGCCTAAGCAGTCCCGGTCGCTGCTCCACCCCCTCTGCTGGCCTGGGGAGGGTGTAGACTACCACATGCCTCCTCCGATGCATGTGGTGTCGCCAGCCGCTTCTTTTCACCTGACAGGGAGGAGTTTCACCGGGAGGGCGTATCGCGTGCAGAGGAACACGTTATCCCCCCCAGTTCCCCTCTCCACTGAACAGTTGCCCCGACCGACCAGAGGAGGCACTAGAGCAGCGACCAGGACACATACCCCTCCGGCTTCCCACCCGCAGACACGGCCAATTGTGTCTGTAAGGACGCCCGACCAAGCCGGAGGTAACGCTGAGGTTCGAACCTGCGACCTCACCCCAGCACCCATTTTTACAACGTCTCACATCGAGTCAACAAGTTTTGCCCACCATTCATAGTAGTAGTGGTATTAGTAGTCTCAGCAGTAGTGGCAGACGGTCAGAGAGAGAGAGAGCTGTGTGTGTATCTACCTGGGTCTTTGGTGTGTGACAAATGGCTCCACTTGCCCTGCCCTGTTCTGAACATTCCGCAATTCATTCCTATGGAGCCCAAAAATGTGATTAAACTTGTGATGCAAGAGTAGTTAAGCGCCACAAAGTGTCCAGAAGAAGAAGACGCAGAATAATAACTCGAAAAGGTTACTTTTCCGAAGAATATGTGTGTGCTTACTTATGGTTTAAAAGGTAAAAAGTTCTTTTGAAAAAAGTATTTTAAACTTTTTTTTTGTTCACAGTAAAATAAACATGACGGAAAACATTTTAAAACAATGTGAAGTCTCTAAGTTCAGCAGATGAAATCCTGACTACAGTGTTCTCTGTGTAGAATGAACTCAATATTATCTAAATTACAAATGTGTTGCTAGGATGTCATCGTACATGACTGCAAGGACCGATTTTTAGTTCAGCCTGCATTTTGATTTTCCTCAGAAAAAAGTGTTGTGGATTTCTGAGATGACCTTCTGACATCTTCCCCTCTAGGTTCAGGAAGCCTCACAGCAGCTGTGGAAACAGCCAGCAGCAGGACTGCCACGGTGATCGGCAAGCCCAGCTGTTTTATGTTTGAGTGCATCGCCAGTCAGTTTGGCCTGGACCCAGCCCAGTCCCTCATGGTGGGTGACCGGCTGGAGACAGATATCCTATTTGGGGCCAAATGTGGCCTTGACACCCTCCTCACCCTGACTGGGGTGTCCACCATGGAGGAAGCACAGGAGCACAAGGACAGCCAAGATCCAGAGAGGAAAAACTTAGTCCCCAATTATGTGATAGACACCATTGCCGATTTCATCGAAGCATACAAGGAAAAGGAAGAGGAGGGATGAAGCATCAGAAGAAAAAGGGTATGACTGAAAAGCTGTGCCTGCACTTAGAAATCTGGACATATGAAGAGATGGCAGTAGTGTTTTGCACTTCAGATTGTGATGTTATGCCGTCATTCATAAAGGAATTATGAAGTTGTCGTGAAGTGTCATACCGTTTACCATAAGCATGCTTTGAACATAAAAGAGATGCGATCATTGTAGCACCTAATAAACAAATCAATGGAAAATGCTATAAATGACACATTGTAAGCATTTAGGAGCACTTTATGAATGGTGGCATAAGACCTAATGAAGAGGTGTCTGTAGGGAGGAGTGAAGTGGGATGCAACAGCTTACCTGCTTGCCATCATAAGTTTGAACATATTACACTCTGGATATTAGTTTTTTCATAGATAAACAAGAGCACATACAAAACCTTCACACAGGCCAACATTGAGTCCAACATTCAATAAGGGCCAAACTGTTTATTTTTTTTAGAATCATGTTGGTAGTTCATATGGTTCTTTAAAAGAATAGGTAAAAATGTCAGATAATGTTTTTTTGTTGTAGACGTTTGATGGTGCATCTGGTCACCAGTTGATATCCTAAACTACATCAAAACTGATATCATGTATCTACTGATTCAGTATTGCTGATGACAATAATGTACAACCTCAACATAGAGCTAAATAGTACAAATGTATTTGGCACAGTGTCAAAATGAAATCTGGTTTTATTATTGTCAATTCTTCAACAGAAAATGTATATTGCTTCGATAGGTAAATGAAATGGCAATTGTGACTGTAATGAAAGGGTTGGCTAGGACAGTGTGATTGAGAACTAGGAATTTGATTGGAGTAAGTTTGATCTTTAAGTGGAAAAATAACATTTTGAAAAGATTTTAATCCCAGTACTTTTCAATTAGCTTTAGATTGTATTGAAATATTTCTCTCACTTCAAAGACTTTTCATACACAGGGCTGTAGCCAGCTTGGTGAAGGGGTGGGCCTTTTTCCCCCAAAATGGAACTTTCTATTGTGATCACATGATGTATTATCTAAGGCCTTTGCCTTACTATAGGCCTGTTTAGGTAAAGGCAGACAAACCAGTCTCTCACCTGTTTTTTTAAGACTGAATTAGAGTGTAATCTTGAAAATCTGCATGCACCCTAGCCCTGCTTTAAGAATTAATTTGATAAATATGCAAAATGATACAATAAATGAAAATAAAATAAACATTCTTAAAAGACCCTCTTTATGTTGATAGTCCTTTTTAGTGCATTTCACTGCTTTTTTCTCCTCCCGATCAGCCATAACATTAAAAACCACCTGCCTAATATTGTGTAGGTCCCCCTCGTGCTACCAAAACAGTTCTGACCCGTCGAGGCATGGACTCCAGAAGACCTCTGAAGGTGTCCTGTGGTATCTGGCACCAAGACGTTAGCAGCAGATCCTTTAAGTCCTGTAAGTTGCGAGGTGGGGCCTCTATGGATCGGACTTGTTTTTCCAGCACATCCCACAGATGCTCGATCGGATTGGCAATGTATGTATATATACAGATGGGTGACAAATTAAAGGAAAAGCATGAATGAACATAACAAATGCAGATGCTTCCATACAGGTGTACTGCATGATTAAGCAATTAACATCCTCTGTGGCATGAGGGCCAATTGACCTTGATTTTGGATCAAGATGGCAAGAGGAAAATATCTAAATGACTTTGAAAGAGGGTTCATTATTGGGGCACGGATGGTAGGAGCTTCAGTCACAGAGACTGCTCAACTGGCTAGTGTTTTAATAGGAACAGTGACTAAAGTGATATATGCATATAGATCTATGGGAAAGGCATGAGTAATTGGGGTCAGAAATTGTGGTTGAAAGCGCACATTCGATGACCTTGATGCTTGTGCATTAGTGCAATATATAAGGAAAAACAGAAGAGCAACTCTTCCTCAATGCAGGACGTGATCAGACTGTCAGCAAGAACAGTCCGTCGACAACTACCTAGAGGGATATTATCGTCAGGTTGCAGTGCATAAACCCCTCATTACAAAGACAAATGCACATTTCAGAGTTCAGTGGTGCAAAAACCACTGGTCTAGACACTGGTCTACAGAGATGTCGAGAATAAGAAGAATAAGGATGACTCATTTGACTATATCACTTTTTTCCACAAGTGGGTGAGTGCATGTGTCGCATACACCAAGAGAACGATATGCTTGACCCCTACAGTGAGGGGGTTCAGTGGCTCTGTTATGCTGTGGGGGGCATTTTCCTGGCATGGTTTGGGTCCACTTGTTCACTTAGAGGGAAGGGTCACTGCAAATCAGTGCAAAGTTATTCTGAGTGATCACCTTTATCCTATGATGAAACATTTCTATCCTGGTGGGAGAGGTCTCTTCCAGGATGACAATGCCCCCACCCACAGGGCACGAGGGGTCACTGAATGGTTTGATGAGTATGACAATGATGTGAATCATATGCTATGGCCTTCACAGTCACCAGATCTCAACCCAATTGAACACCTATGGGAGATTTTGGACCGACGTGTTTGACAGCGCTCTCCATCACCATCATCAAATCACCAAATGAGGTGTCAGAATTGCTCTTTGCACAAGGACTACCTGAAACGGCACTGCCACACACACACACACACGCACATACACACACCTTGACTATCAAAATTGCATAACTGTACATTTCATTAAAGTTAATTAGCTTATTTCTGCCACTGATATGCACTAACTTGTATATTTTTTGTGTTTTTTATATAACCCTTATATTCCTTATATTCTTGATTTTCTGAACTTGTATATTGTATAGTGCTGTGTGCTTCTTTTTTGCTTTATACACCCCCTGCTGCATAACAGCAATTTCCCCTTAGGCACAATAAAGAGCCATCTATCTATCTATCTCATGTTGGTTTTTCCTTTAATTTGTCCCCCGTCTGTATATATATATATATAATACTAATTTCATAATCTTCACAACAAAAAATATAGTTTGGGCAACAAGATTGTTTTCATTGTCATTAATGCATAACCATTACGAAGTAACTAACATTGCCAAGCTAGCTAGCATGAAATAGAGGTTTTGAAAATACATTCAACATGCAACATGCTGATGGTTTCAGTCTTCGTATCTCCTGTTCTTTTTGCCCCAAAAGATGAGTACTATTACGGCTTCTACGCTATGGGAACAGCCGCCTTTACCCGCCGTTACTCACAGTTTGATGATCCATGATGGTTCGGGTGGTCCAGGACCGGGAGTTTGAATGGGTGCTGAGAGTTGTTGGTTAAGCTTTAAACTGCTTTGGCTGACTGTCGTGTCATAAACGAGGTCAAAAAAACCCAAACAAACATTTCCCAAAATAAAAAGGCCTTTTTAAATAAATAAATCAAAACCAGTGGGGAATAAACAAATTCACCAAACAAAACTAAGATTAAACCAAACAAAATAACCAAAACACGCGGCGGTTGAAGACTATCTTCGTGGCATCTTCCACCGTGTCTTACAGTTTTTCTCAATTGTTTACACACGTTTTCTGAAAGCATACCTCATTTTCTCAAGACTCTAAACACAAATCAAAAAACACACACACAAAATGCAAAACTCCACAAATCGCCTGCAAAATGAAACTTTGCCTTCAAAACAATGTTATGTCTTCTCAAAATGGTATTTTGTGTTCAAATGACACACACAGACCATCATATGAGTAGACATTTCTAAGACTGATGTGCTGAATGGAAAACACTAGTATGAATGGAAAACACTAGTTTGAATGGAAAACACTAGTATAAATGGAAATCACTACTATGAATGGAAAACACTACTATGAATGCCTTAACAGGAGAATTATGCCTTTGCATGTTCAGTGTTACACTTTCTCTTGTTGTAAAATATTACTGTACCCTTACCTTTCGCAAGGGGCAATGATGAGAGTTATAGCAGATTAGTCTCCCTCAACCTCAAGCGAAGTTCTGTGAAGAAAAGGGATTAGTCTTCTTAGATAACTGGCCCTCCTTCTGGGGCAAACCCGGCTTGCTGAAAGCTGACGGCCTCCACCCTAATGGGGTAGGCGCTGCTGACATCTGTCCGTAGAGCTCACCGGGATGCAGGCGATTAGAGAACCTGCTAGGCCTAGTAAGGGTGTGGAGTCTGCCAGGTTAGAGTTTATAGCAGAACAGACTGAGACTGTGCCCCCCCCCTCGCCATTTTCTCCCCATATCTGCCGAGTTTTACCAGTAAGCATTTACTTTATCCTCTGGCAGCAGCACCTCTTGATCTGAAAATTACAGTACAGTCCTTCCAATTAAGACTGTATCTTTCTCCCACCGCGCCCGTCAAATTTCCTACCGACCCACAATAAATTACAGCAACTTAATTGAAGTTAGACCCATGCATACTGCCATTAACATTGACAAAAATTCTGGCAGTACTGAACTGGGCTTCATCAATATAAGATCATTATCAACAAAAGCGCTGCTGATCAATGATTTGATTATTGAACATAATCTAGACATGATGGGTCTCTGTGAAACCTGGCTAAAGCCAAACGATTTTCTGCCTCTAATTGAAGCCTCTCCCCCAAACTTTCTTAGTTCTCAGGTTGCCCGGGAGACGAAAAAAGGAGGGGGTGTTGCCCTGATATCTAACCCCATCCTTAGTCTTACTCCCAACACTAACAACAAATTTACATCCTTCGAAGTCCTGATTCTGCGCCCTAGCTCTATGAATCTCCCGCCATTCTACTTAGCAGTACTTTACCGCCCACCCGGGCCCTATTCGCTCTTCTTAGAAGAGTTCTCCAATTTCATCTCGGACTTAGTGACCCGAGCTGATAATATTCTCATTATCGGTGATTTTAACATTCACCTAAATAATTCCGCCGATCCGCTCAGTAAGGCCTTCCTAGATCTTATTGATACTTGCGGCCTCACTCAATTGTTAACGAACCAACCCACCATGGCGGCAACACCCTTGACCTGGTTCTGACCCGTGGCATTCCTGTTTCTGCTTTAGTGGTCTCCTCTTATGTGCCCGCCCTATCTGATCACTATCTCACTAAATTTGAAATTGAATTGATCTGCCCACGCCAAAAGTGTGAAGGTACATATAATAGCCGTCGTATTAATGCTACCACGGCCTCGTTACTATCTGAAAAACTGCCCGGTTTTCTCGCACCACTCTCTGGTCATGTTGGCTCACTCGACAATTTCACCAACGAACGAAACTCTAGCCTTACCAACACGCTCTAGATTAATCAGTGCAAATAAAAACTATTTCTATTGGACACTGTTGCTAAGCTAACACGGAATCCCTCCCCCTCTGATAGCTCTCTGTTTTCTCCAAATGATTTCATGTCCTTTTTTAGTCAGAAAATCACGCTGATTAGACATGAGATCACCAGTACACTCTCCACTGGTGGTGCCGTCTCACCCCTGAAAAGTCCACTTGGTGTTTCCCAGGCTGAATGTCTTTTCTCACAGTTTGATTCATCCACTCTCACCTAGTTAGTGGGCTAGCTTAGCAACCTAGCACACTACTGTTATTGTCACTATTTCTTTATTAGTAGTGGGCTAGCTTAGCAAGCTAGCACACTACTGTTATTCTCACTATTTCTTTATTATTAGTGGGCTAGTTTAGCAAGCTAGCACATTACTGTTATTCTCACTATTTCTTTATTATTAGTGGGCTAGCTTAACACTACTGTTATTCTCACTATTTATTTAATAGTGGGCTAGCTTAGCAAGCTAGCACACTACTATTATTCTCACTATTTCTTTATTATTAGTGGGCTACCTTAGCAAGCTAGCACACTACTGTTATTCTCACTATAGAATTATCACTATTTCTTTATTAGTGGGCTAGCTTAGCAAGCTAGCACACTACTGTTATTCTTATTAGTGGGCTAGCTTAGCAAGCTAGCACACTACTGTTATTAGTGGGCTAGCTTAGCAAGCTAGCACACTACTGTTATTCTCGGCTTTAGAATTATTAGTGGGCTAGCTTAGCAAGCTAGCACACTACTGTTATTCTCGGCTTTAGAATTATTTATTTCTTTATTATTAGTGGGCTAGCTTAGCAAGCTAGCACACTACTGTTATTCTCGGCTTTAGAATTTTCTATTTCTTTATTAGTGGGCTAGCTTAGCAAGCTAGCACACTACTGTTATTCTCGGCTTTAGAATTTCTTTCTTTATTATTATTCCCCCCACTTTTTTGGTTTTTTAAACTGTAACTAGTTTGTCATTTTTTGTACTAGAAACTTTATACTAACATCAAAATGTTCATAATCTTTTGTAGTTTTTGGGGTGTATTTTTATTTTTCATAGTTTTTATAGTTTTTGAAATATTTATAGTTTTATTCATAGTTTTTTTGCCATTGAAATACATTGTAGAATGTTCAGTTCTCACTCTAGCAGCAGTTAGAAATTTGAAATTTTATAGTACTTTTCCAACTTGTCGCTACTCCTACAGTTTTAAAGCTACATGGACGTGTTATACAGCAAAATGTTGAGCTTTTCATGCTTTCACTCACTTGTAATTATTGTAGTCCTATGAGTTAAAGTTTTTGAAATATTCAATTTTGTTTGAGCATCATGCTCCACATACACACACATTGTAGAATGTTCGGGTCTCCACTCTAGCAGCAGTTGGAAATTTGAAATCTTGTAGTCGTTTTCTAACTTGTCGCTACTCCTACAGCTTTAAAGCTACATGGACATATTATATATCAAAATGTTCAGCAGTTTATGCTTTCACCCACATGTAAATATCTAAGCAATACCATTTATAGTTTTTGTAAGATTTAGCTTCGAACACCTACATGTTTTCCCATAGAAAATGCATTGGGAGAACTCTCAGCGGCTCGACCAATACATTTTTGTCATGCAAA